>JBBPCS010064845.1:0-17193 GCA_037974645.1 Hollardia meadi
CCACGTGATCTGCAAGGGTGTTTGGGCATATGGTTTGTGTCAAGTGGCATCCACATGAATGTCAGAGTCCAGGGATCCTGTAGGGAGATAATCAATGTTATTCATTTCAACTGTCAGTGGTTTTTAATGTTGTGTCTGATCGGTGTGTGTATGTATGTATATATATATACACACTTTATCTAAGTCAGTATGGCCCTCTGGAGAAAAATGTTGCCCACCCCTGCTCTATCATCATGTGAGTGGTGGTGACATCACTCTAGTAGAGACAACTAAGCATTACCAGGTGCCCCACTCACTGGGGCAATGGGTATAGGATACAGCTTACCTTTTGTTTTACAGGGAACTCTCCCAAGATGTCAGTCTGGGAACCTGGTAAGCCTGTAACACAGGAACCAATGGCTCCACGGAATTAAACAGACATTGACAGCATGGTGATTAGCTAGTGGATACAAGCTTTAGTTTTAGAACTGGTCTGAATCTAGATAGGTAGTTATTAAGGCTGCCTGGAAATGATGAACACAAACTATATACTGTACATATAGTGTTACTGCAGACAGACCACCCTGAATGAGGGTCGGCAGTTTAGGCGACTGAAAAGTTTTATGCAAACTTCAGAATGAAAGAACATAGAGACAATATGGTCAGTGAAGCGTGTGCATTACTGGCCAGAATATGTGCTTTTAAACACGCACAGTACCAATTTTGACAATTACATTTACATGATGCGAAAACCAGTGTATGACATTCAGACAGGGAAAATCTACAAAGTGGACAGGATTTCACATTACACATACTTGGTCCAAGAAATCCTACCGTGAAATATGTGCATGATAATATTTTATTTATCTTGGAGGGCTGAGGTTTTTTGTGGCTAAATAATCAAGCAGACAGATCAATTTTCCAACTAATGTGCTGGGATTTAATGACAAGCCGCAGCAAGAGGGGTTGAGGGAAGAATAATCCCATAAATCCATTAAGAAATATCATATTCAAACGCAAATACCATAATTATGATAAATAGTAATTATGATTAACTGCAGTCATTAGATGGAGATCTATCAGCACACACATTAAAGCAACATTTCATGTGTATTTTGGGGCACTGGTAATGAATGCAAGACTACTTACATTTCAGAATTTTGTAGGACTGCTGTAATCCAACCATGGAATAACGCAGGCAATTTTACTTTAGGATAAATATTTTTTCTGCTAATGAAAATATTACTATCAATAGAAAGTGTGATTCAGTTGTGAGGTTGGATGCACACTCAAATTTCAAGTTGAGTTGAAACCTACTCTACTCAAAAGTATTTTTGCAGATTTTCCCCCATTTTGTATGAATTTAGAATGCAAGTTCCCAACATGCAATGCAGTCATTGTCACTGTTAATTCTCTTCCCTTTTGATACATGGTGTTGCCAGCTGCTTCTTTTAACTATCTTAAGCCATTCCCTTCACTTTGGCCCTACAACGTGCAGGTGCCCACACCAACTCCATCTCCATCCATACTAACACCTGTGAAAATGGATTTCACATGACTATTCACATACACTGGGAACGATAAGAACAATTTTTACTTTTACTTCTCTTCACTTAGCCTGCTTACTCTTATTTACTAATTTTTACTCTCTAATATACAGTATGTTACAGCTAGCAGAGCTGGTACCGAGATCATTACTCCTGAAAACAGGACAAAAATGATCAGGCAGGGAAATGTGACTGCTCTTCATAGAATCCTAACCCCAGCCCCCCCTCCAAAAAAAAGTGCAGTAGTAGTTTAATCTAAGCTGAAGCATTCTACCTGCAACATGTCAAAGGATACTGATTTCATTATCACGTTGTGTCAGCATCTTCTTTAATGTGGTGACCTCTGCTGAACTGTGGTGGCTGTCTCCATTTACATTCACTGTTGCTGCTGGTGACTCCTGCTCATCACTGCGTCTACTTCCTCTTTGTCCTTGCTTGTCCACGATCATAATCTATAAAAGCAAGATTGTTGACTTTCAAAACAAGTAAAAAAAAAAAGACTGCCATTTCCCTTTCTTTGGATATCGATATAAAAAAAATATTTCTACACAATTCCATAATCTGGTTACACCTGTTGAGAAGTGCATTCAATTAAATGATGTTTTGAAGTGACAGGTAGATAGTCATAGATATGCTATTTTATAACTTTAAACTAATGTAAAAATTCAATGATTTCTCTATAGCGTATTTACATAAGTAATCCTCTACAGGTAACAACATATTCAAATTAAACAGCCATCTAATGCCATGAATGTAAACTAACTGGGAAATGCATTTTGGTGTCATCCTGGAAAGTGGTGCTCTTATAAATTCTGTAAAATTCCTGACACATTAATTCAGTTCCCCTCATTTCCCTGTTTGCAAAAGAACTGTAAAATTGCAGTGATGCTCCAGCTTGGTGGAAATCATGTCAGAGAATTGGAGTCTTTTCTACAAGAAGACGATACAGTAAAAGAGAAAGGTCCAGAGGAGGGTGATACTGTTCCTAGACAGTTTCAGGGACATATACTGTATGGGGGAAAACTGAAGAAGATAGTGGTGTTTGTGCTGAGGTTCCCCTGTTTTATAAAACAACTTTCCAATTTCATACCACTCCTCACAATGTGACAACATACATACAACGCTAAATCATTGAGGTCCCAGTGCACATCTAAGCTCACAGTGATCCGGTGATAAAACTGCAGATATGCAATCCGGTTTTGGAACCCCTTGGAGCCTAAAACAGGACACGGAGAGCAGAGAGTTGAACACGAAGACCTAGCCAGCATTGAGAAAAAAGAAATCAAATTCAAACCAGATCCCAAATTCCTACAGAATCACTGGAGTGTGACTGGGTCGATGCTTACACGAATGTAAACCGACGAGGAATGAGCGGATCATAACAAACTGAAGAAGAGATAAACAGACATTCAAGTGGGATCTGGAACTGCTTCTGTTGGCTGCTCCAACTCCAACCAAACAGAGTGCAGGAACGGTGTGTTTTCCCTGGGCTGATCTAGCAGCAGTGGGTCATTGGCTGCTGTTTGAGAAATATTGACGTAAAGGTCAGGTGTCTAGGATTTAGTGGCAGAAATTGAATATAATATGCATAATTATGTTTTCATTAATCACCTGAAACTAAGAATCGCTTAGAATGAGCCCTTTATATGTACAGAGGGAGCAGGTCCTCTTCCACAGTCATGCCATATTGCACTGCCATGTTTCTACAGTAGCCCAGAATGGACAAACACTGGCTCTAGTGAGGGACGTTTTTGCGTTTTTAGTGGCCACCTTAGGGGAGGGTGAGGCGAGGGGTGTTCACTTGTTTGCAATCTTCAACCACAGCACTAGATGCCACTAAATCCTACACATTGGACCTTTAAACATAAACGTTTCCACTCCACTATAACAAAAAATACTAAATGATATTGATTGAACCACCCCTTCCAGGTGGTTACTTCAGAGTATCAGTTCCTGAATAATACATCCAGAAACTATAATTATGGACTAATACAAAAAAATGCCATAAATGTAACACATACAGTGTTTATTATTTTGTCTGAACCCTATATGTTTTAGAATGATGGGCACATGAAAATATGTTGACTGACCCATTCATAACAGATTACCACATGAGCTTACTTTAACCAACTAATGAGTGCTTTCACCATTGACTAATTTGATTAATTGTGTAGTCATTCATGTAGTCATTAATCAGAAAATAGTGAGGGCTCAAGGTGACAGCAGCAGCAAATTCTCATATTTGACAATGTGGAACCAAAAAATGTTTGGCTGTTGGCTTAATGATTTACTTAGATGACAAATTGATTTTGTTACTTGCCATTTATTGGTGGTTAATTTTCTATTTCCGATTCACTGAATAATCGTTTCAGCATTGACTTATATTACCAGAAATACTGTATTCACATATACAGAATGCAGTAAAAGAGAGTTCAGACCATTGTGCTGTATGTCTTGGCTACGTTTTTTAACCGTCTTTGGCTTTACGATTGTATGTCACATTACACCTCACCTCTAATTAGATAGCAAATACCTGCAAAACACCAAATGTCTAGACGTAAGTCAGGCGCCATGGGAAATAAACAGCAAATATTTTCTATAAATTAAGCATACAATATCCAGTTAGGTTAGGGTTAGGTCTGAGAATAAGATTGTGTTAATCATCTGCTTTTTCTCCATCTATATTAATATTAACCACATTAAAATAGGAACTAAAATCTTAGTTAAATAAAAAGGAAGGCATCTCCCAGCAGAGGACAGTAGAGGGAGCAATTTAGAGGAGGTGATTGGTCACTGCTGAGCAGAGATCATTTCTGATACGTCACTGATCAAATGGGTTTTATTCCTTTGTCTTCCAGCCATCAACCGTTACAGTGAAGATAAGACTCAAGCACAGACAAACAGATTTAAAACTTTAATTTCAGTGAACCAGCATAGCGACCAAGCAAGAACTGAAAATATTCTGTCAAACTAGCATGGTGAGGCACGTGGATCTCGTCATGGAAAGGAGAGAGACAAACAAACCAAATGGAATGACAGAGAGAACAGACACAGATGGAGGATTATACAAGGAGTTATCTGTGTGGATACTGTACATAGAGAGATGGACACTGTAAATACTTTACCTTCAGCAGGGAGAAACTGTACTGGATTTTTCTCATGTCTGGTCCCAGTGACAGTGCCACATCTGGATCAGGGTCATCCAGAAAGGCCTTGACTAACTCTTCCAACCTAAACACACGGACAGAGACACTCATATGCAGAGACTTTCTAATAACCTACCAAAGCTGAAACCAGTGCCACGTTCCATGTTACAGTCCTTCTCCATCACACTTAGCACAGGCTCAGTCAATAGGCACTCCAGCAGTGAAGAGCCATATTTGAGGAGTGCTTCTAATGTTTAAAATGTGGGTCCGGTCAAAGCAAACTATTTACTTTAACTTGTGTTCCAGTTCCACTGGGCTGGCCTGTTGATAAACTATCACTGGATGTTAGTCCAAACATTGATTCTTCAAGCTTTGGAACCGGACACTGGAAAAGAGCAGGAGGCAACCGTCCAGACATACAATGTAGGCACGACAATGTGCGTGTGTGTGTTTTTGTTTTCCGCTGTAACGTGTTCAGCGCAGAAACACACTAGGTTTACACGACAAAGGGCTTAAAACAAACGTAGGGGTCTTGTTTCAGGGCCCTGCGAGCCATCGATGGTTATGCGATACAAAGTTTGATTCTGGAGAAAGCCCTTCAAATGTCAATGTCAAATGCCAGAATTTGACAGTTTACAAATTGTTTTTCCAGGGTCTAAGGTAGATATAGCAAGTTTAGCAAACTAATATTATATTTAGAACAACACATGTAATTCAACTTTAATGGGGATGGATTGAAACTGAATCTTTCAAAGCTCTGAAAGCATAAAAATAGCCTTCTGGAAAGGCAAAAATCTGTATGCCTGGGGATATATGTGTTTTAGGAAATGTGACAACAAATAAGCCAGGATATGGGCAATCACTCAGCACCGGGGATGAGTCAAGGCATAAAGCGGGAGGAAACAGCAACAAAAAGTCAGCATGTCCAGTGAATGTGGTCACAACAGATATCATTAAAGGTTCTCTGTGTGAGTTTGACCACAAACGGGGGGAAATCGGGGATAATCACCCAGGCAGAGAGGAAATAATAAAAAAGCGGACTGAGGGAGCCAAGGCACAGTAAATGAGTAAATCAGCACTGGACTGGCAATTTGCCAAGTCCTCCATGGAACTTCTGTCCTGAACTCCGGCCGTGACTGACGGGGTCCCTCTGCCATTTGAGTATAAGAGCAGAAATAAAGCAGTCCTGGGAAACTCCATCATATCTGGTTAAGCCTCAGTGAATGAGGCTTCAATTCAGCATCAGTGCATATCAAACAACATAAGTTATGTAGGCACTTTAGAAAAACTCCAAATGCTTATAAACCAGCAAACATAGTTGTAAGAATTCTTGCATGTTTAGCATTGAAAATAAAAATTTGAGTAAAAAAAAAAAAAAAGACTGTCTGCTCTCTCTGTTTACCTGGCTCTAAGGCACGCTGTAAACATCCCAGAAGGCTGACAGGGACAAGCCAGCACGATACACGTCTGCACTGTCCTGAGGAGACGGGCTCTCAGAGGTCACATAATTATACACAATGTACAATCCATGATATCACCTCTTAGGGATGCCCGATATTGGACAGGATATCTGATGTGCCAACATCTTCCAACTCAATTTTCGATTGTCAATTGTCGATACCAATATATGCCCATTTTTTATTCCACCTAACTGCAGAGAACATCAAGTCCCTCCTGTGGTGGAATCAACTTTTAGGATTTTTTTTCACCTTTTTGATATTTGACCCAAATGGAAAAGCTGAGAACAGAAGAACTGTAAGGCCAAAATGCATGAGGGTTCATTTGAAAGGTATCTTCTAGTTTCTGAAAATTCTCTTCTTTAGCATGTGGCTAAAACACAACCTAAATTTAAATATGTCCTCATCTGAATTAAGTCATATTTGAATTAACAAATAGAACTATTAACTAGAATTTTTTTTGACATGATTATTTATTCATCAGTGTAGTTTTTGTCTTTTTGTGTACACATACAGAACTGTGTTGTATGATGACTATTCAATCTTGAATCTCGTCATGCTTTTTTAGTTTGTGGTGTCAAGTGTCCTCAAACCTCTCAAAGTGGCCAAATTTAGCCAAGTGCTTTTACTTTCTGAGGCATTTTGAAAACTTTTACCTGATTAAAAAAAATAATTTATAGTTTTTGCTGCATGAAGCTACGTAAGGAGGAACTTTACACCATAACACATTGAAATAGCTTGGCTCCCATGCAAAGTCAGTGTTTCTCTGACGCTTGTTGACGGACTCAGGATGTCAAGAGGGGGGGCTGCGAGTCGAGCTGCGGCTAACGTTAGCTTTTTTCTCGGGGCTCAGCTTGTTTATGTTAGGATTCAGTAAGTGTTTATCGTACACAAGGGTTTTTTATAGAGAGCCCAATTATCTGCAGAGGTTTCATCCTCTCTTAAACAAATGGACCAGGTCATTAAAACCAGCAAAAACACTGACTGAAGCAGTTTTACGTTAAAAATCTGTCTCTCTGACACACGAGTGTGAGTTAAAACAAACAAGATCTGCACAGTGACAGCTTTGCTTGATTGAACTGATACAGCTATTTGCTATTTGTTTTATCATATTCTATTTTATAATTACTATTTGTCCAGAGGCGTACAGTAGTTATAATGGGCCCTAGTGCACGCTAGTAACTAGTTATGAAGCACAAACACTGCTAGGAAAACCTTACCTACCATCAGCTATTAGCGTAGTAGCCTATAGCCTATAATAATGTACAGTATATATGCTGTAACTTGTATAGAATTTGTTATAGATTGTTATTGTCTATTGTACCAAAAAAGGAAGAAAACCATTGCAAGTGGCACTGTATTAATGTCATGAGTACCTCTTTGAACACATGTATCACTTACCAAACACATTGCTGGAGGGTCTGCTCTCCCTCTGGGCCCCAGTGCAACTGCACTGGATGCACTGTCTACATTTAGCCCCTGTATTTGTCAGACATGACTCTGACTGGCACCATTCTTCATTTAAAAGTGTCAAACCCGTTACAAAAAAGTCCTGGAATGATTAATTCTTTTCAAATCAAGCTATTCAAATCATCTAGTGAAAATTCATGTAATTTTTCATACAGCAATATATATCCCAAAAATGAAGAATACTGCAATGTCAGTTTTTTCCAAAATCAAGCAGCCCTAGTGGACACTATACATTTTGTAACGAAAACAAGCACACCCAACAACACTGGGCAGGAAGAAGAGAAAATGTCTCCAGTTAAAGGAGGTTTAGTTTTTGTTTTATGAACAAAGTTGGCAGACAGTGAGCAGTAGACCTTACACGGCAATATTCACAACTTGGATTATGAAAAAACCTTCTGATTCTTTTGATTAGTGAACCGTTAAGGACTAATGGAATATAAACTAACAAGGAATGGACACATATTCAGACATTATGATGGCTCTAAAGGTATGGACTCACCACTTTTTTTCATCTATTTTGTTTACCATGCCGCTAAATCTGAATGAATGATACCTGGGTGCTTATGTTTTCCATAAAATTAACCAAATGACTAAATTGTGGAGAATCTAACCGATCTAACCATAAATAGCACGTCCATATCGACAAAAGTTTAAACATTTATATCATTATGCGCAATGCTGAGCTGCTTTGAACTGGCTTAAATGGATCACCAGCGAGCCGATGGCTCTAAACAACATGTTATTATGCTCACTCTTATCGTGATGGCCCAGTGACAGATGCAGACACAGAATGATTTTCAAAATGTACACATTCCCTGGGCAAAATAAGAAAACTACAACAACGGTTGTGTATGTATGTCACATGCGCTTAAAGCGTCACCTTATCGGCTTTTCATATTTGCAGAAATTCTCATTTTGGACCGATGCCGATATTTCATTTGAAATCCTTTATCAGCCGATACCAATGGCGTGCCAATATTACTGTGCATTCGTATCGCCTTTAGAATATTCTGGTTTAACAAAGGACTTTAAGAGAGTTAGTTGCCTCCCCTCATCTGTTATCTGTCAATCTTGAGATAGCCTTACAGGCCAAAATATCTTGGCTTTGTTGAGAGACTATCTGGACTGAAGGGACAAGAACTTACTTCTGGATCTCCTCCACAGTGAGCTGGTCATCTCTCTCCTCTCCTTTCACCATGGCTAGCTCTTCCTTCAGAAACTGGATCTCCCTCTTCAAGCGTGCTATTAGCTGAAATACACACGGGAAAAGCAGGCTTACAGGTCTACTGTATATGCACATACACAAATTGTAAAAAAGCACTTTTTGCACCAACAGTACAAGACAAAGACTCACAAGCAAGCACATGCAGACAGAGGCTATTTTGCAGCTGCTGACTGATGAGACAATCCTTCTCAAAGTGATCTAGCGGCTGATGTAATAATCCATACAAAACCAGATCTGAAAATAGATCCAATTTCACTTGATGGCTGACTTGTTGAAACTGTGGAAAACTTTAAATATCTACATACAGTTCTGGTCTCCCAGGTGAGCTTCTGTGAAAATACAGAGTATGTTTTCAAGAGATGCTCACAGCGACTTTATCTTTTAAGGAAACTCAGGGGCTTCGGTGTTACTGTAGAATTAGCATATAAAACTATTGTCAAAAGTGTTTTAACTTTTCACCCTCCTGCCTGGTACGGTCACCTAAACTGCAGATCTAAGAGCAAACTTTCTAGGATTGTGTCAATGGCAAGTAAAATAGTTGGCAAACCCCAAAAGCCCCCTAATCCAACTTTTCACAGAAAGAAAGAAAGAGGAAGAAAGCGAGGAGTCTGGGAGGCGCTATAGAGTCCCACTGGCAACTAAAAATGTATTTAAAAACAAATTTCTTTCTAGTGCCATCAATATCCTCAACTCCACAAAGTGACTGCTCAGACTTAGGCTACAGGCACTAACATGAACTGTTTTATTCTGTACGTATGAGTGAAGTTATGTTCTTGCGTCATACTAACTGCTTTTCTATAGTCTATGTGCTGAACTATGTGTTCACCTGTTTTGTTTTGGTGAGCCGAAGACATATTTCCACCCTGGTGGACAATAAAGATTTATTCTATGGGTTAGGGTTAATGCCAAAAAAAAAAAAGAAATCTTCTGCTGCTATCTGTCCGCATGTGTTTGGTTAAGGCCTTGTACACATAGCCAATGGGCTGGTTGCTGTTAGTAACCACTGTCTGAGTCTGGTTACTGTATATGTATATCAAGTCCAGAAAAGGCTTCTTAAATAAGTACTTAGATGGCAGAAAAAAAGAACAGTAGAAAACAGTTATGCAAACAAGATACAAAACACTAGAAGGACCCTAGGACGAAGGCACAAAAAGTAACATGACGAACTAGCAAAGAAAGAAGGGAGCACACAGACTTAAATACACAAGGAAGGGAAGGTTAAGAAGGAACAGGTGAAACTAATCAGGGTGGAGCAGACAATAACAGTGGCAGGAAAAAAACAAAGATAGGGAAGTGTGAAGCAGGACATGACATCACACACGAGGAAAGAACTAGAAAAAAAACACCTCTAAACCATGACATAGGCATGGCTATTAATGTCGAATGTTGAAAATCAGGATCAGAGAAGAGACGATGTGACAGACCAGAACACTGTTTTTCAAATCAAATCTAATCTAATCTAATTAATGCTAAGAGCAATGCTGAGTACAGTTGTTGACATATACCCTTTAATCACTGGAGTTTCTCCCTTTTCCCTTTGCTAAAAAGTGTCCATGCCCTGAGACGTCAGTCTAAGTTGCCTCATGTCACTCTATGGGCTAGGATTAGCAGGCATGTAGCCAAGTGTTGTTGCATGTTATGTTAGGAGTAGCAACAAAGAACTGAAACTAACAGTAATAGCTATTCTAATGGAATAGAAGCATTTAAATTGGTGTCTTGGCTTTGCAATGTGTTTTAATGCTCCACTGATAATGAGATGTGTACAATTTGAAGTGACTGAATAATCAGCTGTACATCAGCATCACTTTCTAAAACAGTTGAGTTGCTTTGAGGCTATGAAGGCAAATGTTTGTTTGAAAATATAATTTGGATGAATTGAACAAAGGTATCACTTGCTGATGGCTATTTGTGTTAAATGCCTCTAAAGCCAGTCACTCAGTTCTCTACATCACTAACATTTTTTTTCATATTTAATTCTTTGTTCCCCCGTACAACAGACCTGTTAAGTGGGATTAGATCCTAAATCCCCTCGTCCACAGCAAGAGGAGCAAGAGCAAGGGGTTAGGGGTGAGCCCACTTGACATGTGCCCTGATTTTGATGCTGAGAAATATACCACTAAACTTAAGGTGCTGTGATTAAATGTGACAGAAAAACAAGACTGACCGTTTGACCTAATAAAACCTATAACTTGATATCTCTGCAGCTAAGTTCTACGAGATGTTACCAGGGCATTCATTCATTTGCCAAATCCCCCTGACAAGGGGGAGTCAGTCCGGGAAGAGAATGGGCTTTTCTACATTACATCCAATCTGAGATGTGCAATTACATGTTAATGGTAGGGAAAATAAGCCTACACCAAAATCAATGGACGGTGCAGTTACTGAAAGGAGGCCAGACCATCTGTAATAAAAAATATTCACAAATCACACCAAACAACACACAAAACCACCAAAAAAACAAGTGGCAATTGTTCTTTTTTCTCACATGATGCACTTCTGACTTCAGTATAAATCCCACTTAACACTCACCACTGAATTTGAGCATGCCGCAAAATACTAAAGCAGACTGAATGGCTTGAATTGTCTCAGTGGCAGAGAGCAAATACAACAGGAAATGGCATCTGTGTGCCAGAGTCTCACAGCAACACTCCCGACACGAAGCTGCTAGGGAGCCAAAGTTCAGTGAAAACTAAATCAAGGTCAAAGGTCAGACTGAGTCATCAAGGCAAAGACCTGCCACTTTTGGCAAACTCATCTTCTAATGGGAAAGTCAAAACCAGCCACAGAGTCAGACAATGTAACTCAAGAAGCTCTTGAGAAAAAAACAGACTTGCAGTGTGGTTTGGGGAAGGTGCCACCTAGCTAATCCACCCGGTATCATATTTCTTTAACATCATAGCTGACCATTCCTCATCAGGGCCACTCCCTGTATCTCTTTTGGAACCCATAGCCTGATGTAATTCTCCCAGCTGCATCCTGACCGCCAGTTGTTGGTCAGCAAAATCATGCAGTCTATTTCAGAGCGCCGAGCCCACACTGGTACCACAGCACCGCGGCACTCTTCCACACACTCTGAATTAAAAACTGACTCGTGTGACCGATGATGCCAGCATATCTCGTGGAAACCCATGTGAGTGCAATAAGGTCAAATGCAGAATGTTACAGCGATGGAAAAAGCTACACTACATGTATGTCGGTGTGCTGGCAAACATGTCACACAATTAAGCTTGAAAACTTAACACTGACTTGTATAAACAGTCCTAACTTTAAATTATACATCTTCTGGAATGCATCCTGTGCAGTACACCACCCACAATAAACTGTAAGCACTGCAGTGTAACCACAGGTTACACCTCAAATGCATATATATTATGTATTATGCCACTCACAAACATGCTGCTATTATGAGGCCTCTTTTAATGAAGAAAGAGGAGTCAAAGTTTCCCATTGCACCTAAATGTGGGCTTTTAGGTCTTTTATACCTCACAACAAAATGATAACACATGGGCTGTGTTCCATGCATGGCACCTTCTAGGCATTTTAGACTAAGGCAAGAAGCATTGTACTGCACCACACCAAAACACTTACAAACTCCCTTCTGTCCTAACCAACGCCAGTCACTTAGACTGAGTCACGAGACAGATGATGTACCCAGAGAGAGCAACCCCACGCAGGAATTTTCACACCCGCTTCCCAAACATGTCTCATTGGTGGGCTATAAGCAGGCCTCTGTTTGACTCACAGGTATGCACTAATCAGAGCGGTTTTCTCCAGCAACATGTTGTGTGTATCTGAAGGAACAGTCCAGGTTCTTAGTACGCTCTCCTTAGCTACATAACAATTAAGATATTAGAGGAATAGTTCACCCAAAAATGAAAATTCAGTCATTATCTACTCACCCCCCATGCTGATGGAAAGTCGGGTTAAGTGTCTTCAGCCAAAAAACATTTCTGGAGCTTTACAGCAAAACAGCGCTGCAGCATTCTCCTAAACATCTAAAATAGATGGGGACTTGATTTAAATAATAATAATAAAAATGGCTCTATACAGCTTCATTTTTGGGTGAACTGTTCCTTTAAGATTTACACAAAAAATGATTTAATGTCAAATCAGCTCAACTCCTGAGTGCACTCCTGCACACAGTGCTCAGGTTTCCCATGAGTACACATTGAAATAAATGCTACACAGAGATAGTGGAAGCATCTTGGAACATCTGATAACTGTTGACAACTTCCTCTGACTGCAGAGCAGGACCATCCTGTTCTAAATGAGGGATTAAGACTGACCCAAGTGCACTTAGATGAATCAACATGGCCAACCTTACAGTGTATGGTCACTGTGTCTGACTTAATTATGATCACTTTCAGCACCTCATTCTTTCCCTGTCCATGAGAGACCTGCTAATGTTTTGTCTGGTCTGGCTGGTTTCCTGCTGTTCAGGCAGGAAAGTACATTTTGTAGCATGTAGGCTACAGTATAGGACCATTAAGGCAGTGTGTCATCTGAACAATGTACTAAACACTGACTGCATAATTGTGAAAGTCAAACTCCAGGTTTCAAATCAATTACCATAGCCAGCATGTCCAATAGACAGTGTGCCTTCAGAGGGGGCAGGCTAAAAATTGGAGTCTGAGTGTCACCCCAATCCACAATAAATGACATCAATCTGCAACCTGCACTGCTGGCTTACCTTTTCTTAAACCAAGAAGAGGGAGAGAGGGAGAGACAGAGAGATGGGAGCAATGAAAAAAATGAGAAAGAGACTTAAATGTCATAAACGGAGACAAGAAGTTTGCCCATGGAGTTTGGGTTTGCCTGAAGCTGTAACTGTGCCGGACCCAACTGGGAGCAGCCAGACACTGTCAAAATTACTTGGCCGGCCGCAGACTCTCTTAAAAATACCTCTCCAGGGTTCGAAGTGGCCAACCAAGTCTCAGCAGCAGTAATACAGTAGCAGTTGATCCTGAGGCAGCTCATGGTAGGAGGGGAGGAAGCGGGTAAAGCTGTGATGACTTACTACGGTATATCCCCGAGGAGCCTTTACAACAACTACCAGGTCTGCTTCCTGGCACACTACAATACGCGAAGGTGTGATAAGTATTGTAAAAGCAGCAAGTAAAGGATGGAAACCAGTGACAAGGGCTAACCTGCTCGGGCAATCGCTCATGGGATTTCCTGTTATTCATTATATAATGTATAATGACATGTAACAAAAGGCAGATATGGAAGAATGTATAAGACTGTGAAAGGTCAATGTAAAGAATTCTTTCATGACCCCTGTAACCACACACTCTATGCTGCAATAATCCAATGACAGCAACTACTCACCAAAACCTTCCCTGCTCTACATCTCCTACTCTGGCCTCTTCTCTAACCTATTATAAGAATGTATTCATGGTATTAAAGAAACTAAATTTATTTGAGAGTTAACAGACAGCCCACTCGTAATTTCAAAATGTTACAATGTTAAATGTTAATGTTAAATGTCAGATCTACTACATCTGGGAAGGAATTGCTCTGCAGCTACATGCTTGCAAGGTGTGCTTTCTTCTATTCTCCAGCTGAATGCTTTCTCAAGAGGCTGTATGATATTGGGATAAAATGTGCCATGACAAAATTAAAGGCATGTAAACAAGACTGAGAGAGAACACAAACAGGACCTGTGAGCAGTTTAAAAAACACGATGGACAGGCATCCACGTGTTGAAGGAGGAAAACAGTCATTTCAGAATGACTGTCTGACACTGGGAAAAAAATGATTTGGGAGTGGAAATCTCGGACACTTAAAGCACATGTTGGGTTACACTTTGTTGCATTTAGAAGCTGGATTCTCACTACAACTCGTTCCCTGATCAATCTAAGGCCTGGAAGCTATGAGGAGGGTCTGGCCATAATGAAACAGCACATTAAGTCATGCTTCTGTGGTGTGATTGTGTGGCTGAGCTATGGTAGTTATAGCGACTAGTGAAAGGCTGTGAGTGCCTGGCTGTCTCACCAGGGCAGGATCCAGTTCTTCATTCAGTATCGCCTCATTCTTGATGAGAGCCACGCGCTGAGCAAAGCGACACGAAGAGATGGACTCCTGAAGAAAAACAAAAACATGTTTTAATGTTTGTTCTTCTGCCTGTGGGAAAACCTTTACTCCTAATTACTACTGTATGACACTCCCAACTATTTTATGTCTTAAATGTGTAAGAAAATATTGTTTTTGCTTGGTTAAAGAGAATCCAGATGATCTTTCAGGAGAGAAAATCTATATTTAATTCTGTCAGAGCTAGCTAGAAAGACATTTCACTCCAAAACTTCGCCTCACTTTTTGGGCAATATTCTGTCTGAATATGGCTTTCAGCAGACCATCCTTACATCAAGGTTCTTCTTGTCAACTGCCATCGTGGCGATCATTGTAGTCATGCAGTTGCCCCCAAGGCTGTCCCTCAGCACAGAGGTCAACATGGAGTTCCTGTAGGGAATATGGGAGCGGTTCCTCTCTGACAATGCTATGATCACCTGAAGGAGAAAGCAGTGAAAAGGGCTGATATGTAAATGAAAACAGAGATAAAGGAAGCTAATCAAAAGCCTGATTGTAACATAATGCCTGAAAGAAGATGCAATTATTCTTTCCAACAGTGTGAGTCATTACTGTTCATGCAGTAGCGGCAAGATGGCCATTAATAAAAGTCAAATGTCTGACAAAAAATGAATTATGGGACAAATGAATGAATACATAATTAACTATTTATTTTCTCATGGTGGCAAGAATTAAACTTGTGCTAAATCACACAGTAAATAAAGCAAATAAACAAATAAAATATTGTATGCCAAAATGTATTTCATTATTTACAACAAATATATTTTTAACATTACACATTTTAAGTAAAAGATGTCTCAGAAGTGGCTACCTGCTCCAAGTAGTGGAGGGAGCGGTTGATGTACTTGGCCTCAGTGAGCAGCTGCCCATTCAGGCCAGTCTTGCTAACTCTATCCGATCCAGCCAGGTCGACCAGGTGGAGCTTGGAGCGCCGCAGGGTGGCCAAGCCCGGCTCACGCCTGCATAAGTGCACAGTGAAAACACAGTGGGAACGTGTGGATGCCTGGTTCATTGGAGTCTGGAGAAGAGAGAAGACAGAGTGGTGAGAGAACATGTTGAAAAAGTGCTTAGGTCTGTGTGAGAACATTTTTAAATCCTCTAAAATTGGTACACATGGTGGACACACACACAAAAAAAGATGGAATTTTACTCTCCATCTATGGTACTTTCCAATTCAAACAGCAAAAAACATGTTTCCTTTGATTCCTATTTTTTCTTGCTCTTGCTGGTTTGAAGATCAAAGCCACACCATGTGTAACCGATGAGCAGTAAACACATGGTGGAGGCTTTACAAAAGCTGAGGTTGATTTTCAGATGGTCAGTGGAACAGCAGAAGTACGTTGAGGCCAGAAGGAGACAGAAATAGAGCATGAGTCAAACAAGCTTTATTAAGTAGAGGGGAGAATAAACAGAGGAAATGGACATTCCCTGACATAGTGCTGATCATAGACTTCTTTTTGTTTTTGTTTGTTTGCACAAAGGCAGCTTGGACACGTGATTTGGCTTTAAAGGGACAGTTCACCCCCCAAATCAAAAATACATATTTTCCCTCTTACCCATAGTGCTATTTATCCATCTAGATTGTTTATTCTTTTGTGAAGAAGGGCAATTCATTTGCAGCTGGGCCCGGTCCATATATACAATTCCATACATAAGATTATGAGAATGAGAATTTTTGTTTTTTTAAATTTAGCCTTTATTTAACCAGGTTTGTCCCGTTGAGATCAAAGATCTCTTTTACAAGGGAGACCTGGCCAAGAATAGCAGCAACACGAAGTTTCAACATAAAATCGAATGACAATAACAAAATCAGTTAAAACATTTGCACACAGACAACCTTGTCTCAATAGATTTCACCATCCTTTTTAAACTCGTTCAGGGTCACTATGTTTCGAAGTTTCAGTTCTTTCTTTAGATTATTCCATGTGGCAGGTGCAGCAAACTTAAAAGCTTTCATTCCTAGTTCTGTCTGTATTTTGAGAACATCAAAACATAAGAAGTCCTGAGAACGGAGACTGTAGTTTCCATGTGTCAATTTTAAAAGAAAAGATAAATAAAAAGGCATTTTGCCAAGAATGGATTTGTAAATAAAAACATACCAGTGACTAAGTACACAAACCAGGCCAATTCACTTTGGAGTAAAGTATGCAATGGTGTGTAAGGTATCCACAGTTTGTGATAAATCTCAGAGCCCCATGATACACTCTATCCAGCATGTGAAGACAGTGAGCAGAGGCATTCATGTACAACACATCACCATAATCAATGACAGATAAAAAGGT
>JBBPCS010064914.1:0-17183 GCA_037974645.1 Hollardia meadi
TGTCAATAGCACCTTTAGAAATATATTTACTGAGAAAAATGGTAACGTGTTCAATACTTATTTTACCCGCTGTATATGGAAGTGGTTTAGATATTAAGACGGTCTGTAAAATATGTTATCAGTAGGTGCCAACCAAGACGGGAAACACAACAAATGTTTTTCATCACCTGTAAAGGTACCATCTCAGCAATCACACCGATTTTATAATAAGTTACAAGGAGAGCTAACTTGTATTGTTTTGTTAAGGCAGATGTTTATTAAAGGTAAAATGTTTGCATTTAGCCTAGATGTTGTTTTACATTTCTTTTATCACAAAATATATTCTAAAACAAGCAAGATCAGAACGTGACCAAAAAGCTAGCTAGTTCCGAGGGAGCTGTGGCAGCCAGCTAGTAATGGGAGGACAGGTTTGTCTGGTGATTTTAAAATGTAACTGGAAATTATGCATTTTAATAAGGCATTTTTAATTATGTGAATTCTTGAACACCTTTAGATGTAAAAATAACAATATTTTGAATTATAAAGTACAATAATAGTAACAGCAATCTAACCATTTGGCAGTACCACTGCCTACGAGGCCCAATAGATGATGCTCTGAGGCCCACCAGTGGGCCCCAGCCCATTAGTTGAGAATTGCGGATATATTATATATAATAGGAAAATTATTGTGATCATATTTTTACCATATTGTCCAGCCCTAGCTCCAGTTGAAATTTTTTTTAGACACGTGGTTGTTGTTAAGAGGCTAAAACAAGTACTAAGATTCACTCAGTAGCTGTAGTATACTGGTTGCTCAGCCGACTAGGATGCACATCATCAAACTGAAGTGTCCAAAGTGTAAACTCGGCGCAAAACTGCCTATTTCATTCCCACTCTCCAGCAATTGTTAAGCTTCTCTCCACTATTATGTAAATAAAGGCTAAAATGCCCAAAAAAAGAAAAAAAAATCTTGAGAATGACTCATTCCTGAGAATTAGTCATTGCCTGACGGTCAGTAACACACATAATGCCAAGCAGAATGTGGCAGGCTCATTTATAAAAGCCAACAGCTGTGGGGTAGAAACTGCTCCCTGAAGCAGCTGGTTGTTGTTACTGCCTGCAGAGCAGATCTCTCTTTTGACACAATGACACTGCCAGCTGAAGCTTCCAGAGAAAGATCTTGCACAGTGATCCTTTTCCTAGAGGTTGCTGCCCGCCTTCACTCACTGCAGTGCCTTGGCTCTGGCAACTACAATGCAGGAATGAGGCCAACTGCAGATGACACAAAAAAAACAGTAGGATGGCTCTTAGAATGAAGGTCTTAAGGATATCGTAATGCGGACTGAAGTCAAAGACGCTGGGAAATATTTGTTCGTACGAGAGCGAGCTACAAAAGGGACATTCAGCATGCTGCATATCAAGTTGCGATGATATTTATGACATTTGCACTATGGTTATCTAATGCTGAAATGCAGCTGGCGGTAGTCTGACTGCCAAGTGCTTTTAGTGTAAAAAAAAAACGCGACAAGACTGAAAGAGAGATAGAGGCAGAGTGATGGTGTTAAAGTCAGTGCAATTAACATTGTATTCAATTGGAGATGGATGCCAGATGGAATTTGTAGCAGAAGAAGATAAATGAAATCAATGGAGGTATCATATGTCTGCTTTCGAAATCAATGGAATCCATGGAAACACTGGCCTGTTCAGATCAGAGTGAGACTCTCCATCTCTCCGCTTCTGATTGACATGCCAAATGTGAACAGAGCTGGGTCGGAGGGCAACAATAGCCGTCTTTTGATTGGCTCTCTGTCCTGCCGCATTACTCGGCGGCAACGTCTCCCCTCCGAATGTGCTTATCATTCAGTCCAACCCATTCCCTCCACAGTGAGGTCCACTCCGTCTCCTGTCTTTCTTTAACCTATTCCAATTCGGCCTTTACTCGTTCTATCCCTGCTTGGTTCACTCTGACTTTATCTCTTACAATTTCTCTCCATTCTCTACCCCCCCCCCCCCCTCTCAGGCTGTCTTACCACAATAGGTACCAGTAGGGCATCAGGCTGCCTTTTAACACAAGAGCTGAGAGGGACAGTTATCAAGTTGAATGGTTTAAATATGTCACTCAGTAGCATTTTCATAAAGCCTATTCATAAGGGCAGTCCCGCACAGTTTGGGGATCTCAACACCAATATCAGTGATTACCTCCATCTTCAACATTTCAAACATACAAATTAACGCTCAGCACACTCCCTCGACATGCATGAATACCGTATATTCAGTCTAAACCCTTTAAATAGACAACAAGGCTTATTTTTCGCAGGTTTCAACAGTCATCTTGCCTATGTATTATAATGCACGGACATGCTGAGTCGGCGTTTTGAAAGGCCATGGTCTTTTCTGTGGTTTTTGCATAATGTGTTTTTGTCTTGTCATTATTTCTGTCTGACACCAATGCAAGTAACACACAGGACTTATGTGACAATCATGTCATTTGCTGTATTGTTCCTTTTGCCAGATAGGCTACATTAAATTTGTTCTGAGTTGCTCAAACTTCAGTGTGGAGATTGTACTTAACTCTCCTTCAAGTCACATAGCATGAGCATTTGGGTTTCCCCGCAGATTAAAAGAAATTGGTGTTGACAGAAGCTCTGAAAAAATAGCGAGGAATTAGCAGGCTTGACATGTTTTCTCTTCAGAATTTAATCAGAAGCTTCAACCACACAATTTCGTAAATAAGGGAAAACTTTAGGCCTATGTTTGTTACATTAAGATTAACAGTTATACAGCATAGTGGCCTCATCGGAGCAAAAGCCATTAAGGTAGAAAAGCACTCCATAAATGCAGTCCAGTTAGCGTTCACCATCTATGAGATGGTCAGAAAAAAATGTGTTAATTGACTAGGCTTCATCTCTGGTTAAGAGGTGTTGCCACAGGAATCAAATGAACAGCGTGCACATTCTGCTTTGCTCAGTCTGTCACTACCTGACAGGTAGCTAACGCTAGCTAGCAGCTATCTGCAGACATCAGACTAATGTCAAGCAACACAAAAAGCAGGAGCAGATAAATTTACTTTTTTGTGCTTTGTTTCTTGAAACTGACAATTCAACTGAATGCCTGTTCTCTGTGTAGTTGAAGCATGTATTGGTGACAGTCCATATCTGACCTGACGCAGGTCTGATTATTATGTCTTGCCCATGAAGTTTAAATCATGTTTTAGTCATTCTGCATTTTGCAAGCAGGAAAAATATTATGCATCTTCTCTAAGCTTGAAAGAAAAAATATAGTAACACTATAATATCAGATGTTAAAATAATCTTCCCATGATGAGTCAGAAGTTGGCAGTCAGCAACTCACACCAGCACTCATTAGTTATGAGCTGGAACACATCGATGCTGCATTCGAGGCCAGAGGCACAACAAGGCAGGACACTGTGGCTGCAGGACACATCAGCACGGAGTTGTATACAAGTGTGTCAAGTGGTGGTTGGAAGCAAGCATCTGCATTTCGTAAAAGCACAGTCAGTGTCAGTATGGTTTCTTTTCTGTTTGTCTGTCTTTCCTACAGACACATGCTCAAAAACATGCCCGCACGTGAATACATACAGCGATGTTCACAACTACTCCATCACTGCCACAGCGGGTGCGAGACCCTTTCAGGTGGCAAACAAACATTTTCTCTTGTCCCATCACCATTCCTCGACAGATGATGGACGCTCAAACCCAGGCCAGATTCACCCGTCTCCTCCCATCCAATCACATGTGAATGTCAGAGAAAAAGCATTCAGTATTTCGCGGCGCTACCTCCATTAAACCCCCCAGGAGAGCAGGAGGAAGGGAAGGGAAAGGAGAGCAGTAAAGAGAGAAGGTGAAAGGAGGGGGAGGGGGGGGTTTAAAGCAGAGGTAGTAAAAGAGGTGAGAAGGAGCAAAATGGTGGGAGAGAGGGAAGCTGGGCTCCGATCTATTTGTCATGTCAGATAATATGACAAGCGCTTCGAGGGGGAGTTTATAACTAGATTATTGAGAGTACCTCGATTTATTTGGAGGACTAAGAGAGCCAGCACTCATGGGAGCCGGAGGTGCTTATCAATTTTTTAAAACAAGATCAGATTTTGTTCATTTGCTAACCGGATTATATTGTATCTTTGAGTTAAACCAAAAATTGGTCTGAGAGACGTGGATAGTTTGGCTAATTGGGGAAGCATCAGCCACGGTTGCTGATCTTTCCAATTTCCCTAAGAGGGCTTTAGCTTTAACAACCCTTCTATAATGCATGCTTTCAGTCCTCTAGCTACCCATCCATCCATTCTATTGGCATGATCACTTATCAGTCTACTACATTTTACACACTTGCATTACAGCATTTACTGTGGTTAATACATGCTGCCTGGTCTAGACTTCCCATCCAAGGCAAATCAATTTCAATCCCACGGTGGAGCTTTTGGGCGGAAGGTTTAAGTCACACTTCAGTCAGCAAAACCTCTGAGTCCAATAACTTCATTATGAACCTGTCCCCTATTGAATGTTTGTTAAATGTAAGAAACTGGCCCAAGTTGGGCACAAAACAGCATCATTAGAAAGAACTGGGGTTGCGAAGTCTCGGGAGAGTGATTCTGTTCTTTTCTAAATTCGCACTCATTACGGACTTAAACCAAAAATGAGGAGTAATATAAGATTAGGTCAATAAAACATAAAAGAAAGTGGTCACTCTCACTGTGTGCATCTTTCTCCAAAACGAAACCGAAGCCCCATTCAAAGCTTGTTTTTAGCTAACTGTGATGAAAAACTTTGCTTTCATGGAGTTGCCAAGAACTTCTTGAGAATGAGCGCGATGTTTAATACTTTACATTTACCCCCTCAGCTTCTAATGAGATGTAGATGGTAAAAAAAAGATTAGAGAGCCATCAACTAGTGAAGATTAGGATCTGGACAGGCCTTGACAGGGGCTCACTATATGAGATTTACCATTTCCTCGTAGCAAATAAGGACATGGCTGCTGATGAGAAGGGGGCAAAATCAATACGCCCTCCCCGTTCCCATGCTCAGTTGGAGCACGAGGCACTAAAACAGGGTCAATGATTTAGCGCATATCTTGCTGAGGGAAATTAATAGACATGAGAGTGCGCGGGGCTGTGCTGTGGTGTGTATGCCAACGGAGTTCACAACGGAGAGGTGAGAAAGACGGGGAAATTTAATTCAGCCTGCTAAGATACTGTAGCTAGCGCGAAGAGATGGAAGGTCACTTCTATTTCTATTTGCAGACTACAAAGTTCTTCTTTTTAAGTTTTGTTCTTACCATATCACTCCGCGCCTTTCCTATGGGAAAGTTTCAAATATCATTAACTTCGATGACGATTTCTTTTCTTTTTTTTGCTGCATGTCCTCATCAAATATGTGGCTTCAATTCTGAAGATTAAACTTTCTGTTTTGCATTGTAGATCCACTAACTTGCATCCTCTTGAGGCACATACAAATAATAAATTGGGATTTACACGGAAGGGAGGGAATACAATCAAATCTGTGTATTAGAAACAGCAACACTTGCAGAGTAAGCCCACATGGCATTTACATCAACAAGAGGCAGTCATTAAACTGTGTCCCGAGGAGGTGCAGTGACAGCTTCAAGTAGTTTGGTATTATACCACCATGCCCAATTTACAAGCCAGATGATATTTGCATCAGAGGCAGAGAAATTCCTTGGTGAAAACACAGCTTAGGGAAGAGAAGCATCTTCTGTTATCTGACTGATAAGGACAGCGCGAGTCGCATCTTCGTTATTTCTTTTTTTTTTTTTGGGCTAGTTTTTCTTCTGCCTCTGGAGTAAGCTCCTTACACAGTATGTTTTTCTGCATCTCCTACTTTCTTCTAAATAATGAATCTGAGAACCTTAAATCAGGACTTGCGTAGCTTTGCATCCAAAGTCTGCATTCATAAAAAATATTCTCAGGTAAGGGAATGAACTGAATGCCTTCATTCTTTTCAAGTAACTTTAAGACATTTCACCTATGGGAGTGAAATCCTGTCTATAAGGGACGGAGTCTCAGTCTTTGATAAATGCTGCAGGCAGCTACCTGGTCAGATCATTTAAATTCAAAGAGGGAAAAAGGGCTGTACTGCACAGGGAGTCTCAGTTCATTAGGGCTCTGTGCTGAGAGGGCTGCGGAGAAGCTAGCTGCAGCTGTCTGAAATATTAAGTCACTTAAATGAAACCCAGGCATGTTTTGCTCATGACTGAATCCCTTCACCAGCTGGGAGAATCCGTGCAGCCAAAGTAAGCAAGTCATGGTCTAAGCAAAAACATAAAATCCTTTAAAGCACTGTACTTGAGCCATGATCTTGAGCCACGATCTTGAGACTGAAAAGAACATGCACTGTAGCTGAAATTTGTTGGAAACAAGTCGGGAGAGGCAAGTGTATGAAAACAGATTGTGATGTTTTTTCAGCTGCTCTCTGATTTATTTTATTTTGACTTCACTGTCAATTTATACGGTGTCAGATATGGGCCATATCCTGGAAAAGTCATATCCTCCAAAAAATGCCTCAAGTAAACATTGTAAGCAATGTTCAACAACAGCCATCAAGAAACACTTACCAGCTGAAAAGGCATTGTTAATATAAGCACATTTCTAGATGAAAAGGTGTGAAGGTCTTTGGTCTTTGCTGGTTAACAGTGGTTTTTGACGGAGATCCAATAAAACCTAAACAAAACTTTCTTTTTGCTTGCCTTAAAGTGGTGCCGTGAGAGGAAGCGAAAGACTGTGATCAAACAGGGAAAAGTAATTGATATTCCTCGCAGCACCCAAGGGCTCTGCCAACAGAGAGCTGAGGAAGACAGAGAAGAGGGGGAAAAACGGAAATGTATTACTCAACGTCAGTAATGACCATAAACATATAAATCACAGGGCACGGAGGCTGTTACTGGGAAAATGAATCAGGCACTGATATGAGGGGGAAGGTTGAAGGGAGCGCATGAAGGATGAAGAAAGGGAAAGAGGAGTGGAAGAAGTGAGGAAATAAGGGGAAGCTTGCAGGCTCCAACAGCATTGCACTGCAGGGTGTCTACTGGTGTTATATCACCAGTCACGTATGATTACAGACGTGTTTCGGCAGAGGATTTTGTCCGATATCCAATGCTTGAAGCATGATATAGAAAAGTGGCTTAATTTTTCCACGTTATCCTAATTTTTTTTATTGTCTTATGTTGTGTCACTGCAGATCACATGTAGATTCAATAGCAGTCAAACCATTTAAAGGGTCCTGTGACTAACTTTGTATGTCGTTATCAAACGGGAACAATTCACCTACACAGATGTCAATGGAGTCAATTGGCTGACCAGCAGCAAATCAATCATGATTACCCAGCTTAAAAAAAAGATCAATGGAGTTAATGACCGGTGTGACTTTGTCTTGATCCACATGAGAAAACAAGGACATATACAGTACATGTGGGGCATCATTCTTTCACAACACCTATAGTGTTCTATCAGTGTTAATGTCTTCAACATAGCAGAAGGGCAAAGATTTGGCTTGAGCGATTGGTTGAATATAGAAATGCAAAACAACTGATTATTAATCTGGCTAAGATTTTCTTGATTAGCTGTTTTTTTGTGTCCTGTCTTTAATATATCAGAAAATGCTGAAAATTGACAAACTTTGTCAGATTTCAATGATTCCCCGATTAGTAAAGGTATAATGTATAACATAGTTGATCGTTGAGACTCATTCCCAGGTCAACAAATACCAACAATATGTATTCTCGAATACTTTACGTTTCGGGTTGGTAGCCTACCCTGTATGTGAGTCCCTCTCTGTGTCCTCCCCATGTCCATCAACAAGGCAGCCAGGTTAAAAAACTCTCTCATTCAAACAGTACACTAATATATGTTTCCGAAAACATTTGAGCTGAGAAATAAGCAACGCAGTAACCGAATCTTGATTAATATTTGATCAGTTTGACACTTTAATCTTAGTTTAGTGAGCAGTATGTGTTCAGATGTCGCTTTCTTTTCTTGGTACATTCCACCACTGTGTTATCGTATTGTATTTTAGTATTCTATTATAATATATTATTGTATTGTATTATTATTATACCACAGTATAAACATTATACCAGTATTACTAAAATACCACACAAAAAAAATCAAGCACAAAAATTAGATAGACCACCTCCACTTGTTCTTTGTTTTGTCACTTGTTCTCGTGCCAGATTCTTGTGAGTATTGCTGCAACATTTTCTCAGAATGAGCTCACAATACTTCGGCTTTGGTCTCAAAGGAGTCGACAGATTCTGCTTTTATAAACAAAACTCATTTCCTTGCCTCTGGGTACAGGGCGAGCTGAAGTATAACATTGAGGACACGTCAGTAAAAAAAAAAGACTTTTCACAACACTAACACCATAATTTTATGTGGCCTTTGGATATATTAGACTTGACAGCAAATCAGGATTGGGCTGTAAGTATATATTTTTTCCACCACGCTTTCAACATTTTAAGCCAGAGTGCAGCTCTACCTGAACAAAATCTTTTGAAGAAAGTCTCCTGGAGGAAATCACTTGCTCTTCCATTTTGGTTCTCTTGAGGACTTTTATCCATTTTTCTCTATATTTTTCTCTCACGCTCTGATTTAACAATCTGTTCATTTCCTTTTTTTCCCTATTTCTTATCCTTCCGCCATCTCCTTACTACCACACCTACACCATCAACCTTCACAGCCGTTTCTGTCTTCTTTTACACTCCCACCCCTGTTTTGAACCACACCCCGTGGGACGTAGCTGTCCAGTCTGATGGAGAACTGGCCATTCATACCTGTTTTTTTTCTCGCAGAGAATGTGATTAGATCACTTTTTCTGTTCTCTTCCATCTCTTGCTGTTGTTTTTTTTAATAGAAAGACCCCTGTGGCAAAACTTCCTCATTAGCCGTCCTGTGGTGTAGTGCAGCAGAACTATACCTGCACCTATATGTCTCCATTTAGCTCTCTCCCTGCCTGCAAGCCTTGCAGCTAACTCATTGCTCTCATCTCCCCTCGCTAACCACAGGCACTGACACACAACTAGATTTTGTGTACCCGCTAGCTTGCAAATGTATATACAAACATACAGATGCATTGATTACATAAATAACCGATGCACTGATGCATGAACCTGACATTCTAAACATGACTGAACAGCAACTTTGCAACCCAACAAATCTGGACATCTGTACAGCATCACTTCTAGACAGTGACAGGAGCAAGATAATCAGAATGTGCATTTTGTACCTTTAACGGGCTACCTTATGGTTCACCTCAGATCAAGATAAACTTAATCCATGTTTAACACTTCTAGCAAAGTAATCGTCAACAAGTCAAAAAATGGTTCTTGCGTTTCCTAGCAGCATGGCCAGAAGCACAGTTAAGCAATTCCTTAAGTCCATCATTAAGCCACAAAAGGATTTTATGGAAGCTCATTGTTCATGTGATTTATCTGGCTAACTTGAAGCAGAGACGAGAAATGCCTTGACAGTAAAAAAGTGGTATTCTATAAACGTATGTTTCTGTGAATTTAATTTATCTCTAAAAAAAAAAAGAGGATATATTCTTTGATCTTATTTTATTTTGTTTTTAGAATATACTATATAATCTTATCCACGCCTGTAACGGGTGCATTAGGAAAATTGAATCTTGACATCTTGGCATTTTTTTTGCTACTTTTTTCACACAGTAAACTGTCTTGTCTTGTGTCAGTCGGCAGGCACTTGATATATTGGACTTGACAACAAATCAAGATCCGACTGTAGGCCTGAGTATATTTTTCCACCAAGCCTTTAACAACAGCACAGCTCTTCCTTAAGGCGATCTTTTGAACAAATTCTCTTGGAGGAAGATTCTTTCATTGGTGAGGTTTTACACTGGTAAACTGGAACGTGACAAGGTGCAGGCACGTTTTTGCTCTTTGAATGAACATCACACCTCCATCATACATTATGGCGCAATGAAAGTTTTTTTGATTTGTCATTATCTCCCCACTCCCAACACACTCAGGCCCCCAGTCCTCTGTAGATACAACATACTTATGACACAGCCATGTGACTCATCTTGTTATTCTGTAACACAGCATGTGATGTGTTATTTTGAGTCATGCCGGATTCTGACTCATTTCGTCCGGAGGTTCAACAATGAACTGCCTTGCCTTTCTTTAAACTGTAATACATTTCGCAGTTACAAATCATGCTTTATTCATTTCTGGGACGTCCCAGTTGAGTTTTTTTGCTATTTTGTGCATTAACCTTATTATGCAGCTAACAAGCTAAAATCAGCTTCTAGATGATCTCCGGAGCATCATGCTGAATTAAAACACGGACTTGTTCCCACCTTTGCATTGCTGTAATGAATGCCGATGTCGACAGATTCTCGAGATTGCTTTGGAAGTGTATGGAAATGAGCCTCTGTGCTACTTTTCTTTACTCTGTCTTTGATGTGTGATTTCACAAAAAACGTCTCCGCTTGTGTTTTATTGCAGCTGGCACACAGAAAGAGAGAGAGAGGCAAGGAATATCTCTGACAAAGTCTTTCTTGGCTTGCTGAGCACAGTGTAACCTATCTGATGAGCATTATGCATTTATGCCATCTTTTATGCATTCTCAGGAGGGAGACTCATAATATAATTCATAATGCATGCATTATGGTAGGGCACAAAGATCCACTTATTCAGGGGGAAAGAAGTGACATTCAACTATGTAGAAAACTAACTGGCCTTAACCTTTCTCTTAACACCAGTCTACTAGAAGTGGTAGACCATGTTAATAGCTCCATCTCTAATTCTCATTAACAAAAGTTTCTTGTTGGATACGCTGTTTGAATCTTAAAACAAAGATTTACTGACCAGTGAGGGCAAATGAAACAACAAAGAGCAATGCCCCACCTCCTGGCCGGTGTCCTACACCAATTGCCACCACAAGTGCTTCACGTTGCAAGTCCTTATCGACTAAATACTCAGAGCCACCACTGACTGAGTCGGCATGCCAGAGAGTATTTCATATTCTAAAAAAAATTTAAAGATAAAAAAGTAAATGCTGATCCAGCATATGACCTTGGTAACAAAACCTTCTAGGGAGATAGCATCAGAGCGAGAGAGGGAGGTAGAAAAAGGAGGAAAAGAAATCAGGAGTCACTAGAAGAGGAAGAAGGTCAAAGAGAAACACACATCCTACACCAGTGTGTAGGATTTAGTGCCATCTAGCGGTGTGGTTGCAACCAACTGAACACCCTCATCCCCTTATGTGGCTGCAAAAAACAGAATAGACCCTCTTTAGACCCAGTGTTTGGTTTGTCCTTTCTGGGCGACTGTAGAAACATTGCGATACGACATGGAAGACTCCATGGAAGAGGACCAGCTTCCTCTGTATATAAAAGGTTCATTCCAAGGTAACGAAAAATAACTAATGAAAACATAACTATGAATATTATATTCTATTTCTACCAATAGATCTTGCTAAATCCTACACACTGGACCTTAAATGTCAAACATTTCATCCAAAAATGTATGAC
Organism: Hollardia meadi; assembly: GCA_037974645.1. NCBI lineage: Eukaryota > Metazoa > Chordata > Actinopteri > Tetraodontiformes > Triacanthodidae > Hollardia > Hollardia meadi. Next base: position 11,499 of record JBBPCS010064914.1, read on the forward strand.
GTATCAGCAGCTTCACTAATATTGACTGAATGAGCAGAAATTAGGCACACGTAGTTCTTTATGTTGCTCGTAATTTGTATTCTTTTGTTTGGTTGAACTGTGGTGAACAGTGACTTTTAACTGGGGGAAAAGATAACTCATTTCATGTGTATATGTAGACAAATATACAACCTCTGGAGTATTCCTGTGAGCTGGAGGAAGGCTCAATCCCTTTTGCTTGTATAAGCTTCTCTAAAGCCCCAAACCTCCTATTTGGGCAGCTGCATTCCAAGCGTGAAAATGGCTTAGAGTCCTGTCAGGCCTGGTAGGTTATGCAAACCACGGCACCAGAATTATCTCTCTAAACACGGCGAGTGGAAATTCATTACCTTGACCATCATGTCTCTTAACAGCAACTTCACAACTCAATTTAAAATTACAATGGTGACGAAATGTTGTGATTTAAATAAGAGACCTACCTCTGGTCAGTCTTCACTTAAATAGGAATAGCAAGTAAATAGAAGAATAAAAACTCACGTTGTCCTCATTTGAATATATATGTTTATTACAACATGGGTGTGCTCACAAAAGTATGCCAAATGTGAAGTCAGCCTCCCTCACGTTAAGCGAACATGTCAATGCACACATTAAACATTTCTTCAAAACCATTTCTCTCAAAAGTGGACATGAGGAAACGACTTGGTTACTGACTTCAGAGAAAATTCTCTGGAGGCCTTTAATGTTATACAACATTGCAGAAAAGAAGTAAAAGAAGTCGCCCATTGAGGATTATCTCTGAAGACCATGTTCACACTATTGCATAATTAGTAAAATGTAAAAAACTGAATTTTCTCTCATGTTGTGGCCTTATAGTCACACGAATAGGCATGACGAATCACGTTCATATTATATGCTCCCGATTCCAAACAAGTTGCGACGCTGTAAAACAAATATCATCATTATCATCATCATTTGTGAACTCTGTTTACCGACGATGGTTTAACCAAGTGTTTCTGAGCCCATGTAGTAATATCCTTTATACAATCATGTAGGACTGTGTGAAGGACTGAACATTTCGAGGATGAACCCTTTCATACCCAATCACCTGTTACCAATTATGTTGTTTGTTTTTGAGTACTACACAATTTTCCAAGTCTTTTGTTGCACTCCTCTTGCTGCTGGCATCAAATTCAGAATGAGTATATTTACAAAAATCAATGAAGTTGATGAGGTATGATGTTAAATATGTTCTTTGTACTGTTTTCAGCTGAGCATATGTCAGAAAGGTTAGTAAATTATCACATTTACACAGAGGTCGTAGCAGAAATGTTAGAGTACAACTTTCCTTCACCGCTGACTCACTCGGAAGTGACAAGTACTGGAGCCTTTTGCCTTGGCCTGGATCAGCAGGAAAAGTTTATTACTTCCAATTCAAAAACTACTTACACATGCATTCTTCTAACATGTCTTGTGTGCTTGGCTGTACAGAAACACAATGTTTTCAGGTCTAACGTGGCTGATGCTGATTGTGGCTGGGTAACATGGTTACAAATAAGATCTCTTCTATGAAATGGCTTTATAAAATCAATAACCAGAACAATCATAAGTGTTAATAAAAATATTAAGTTAAATAATGTGACGATTATGTTTCACCGTTTAGACAAAATAACATTTTCCATTTTTTTTTTAATTAAGGTAACTAAGTGCACAGTCCAGATTGTAAAATAAGTAATAAGTATATAAAAATATGAACAAAACCAAAATATTTTCTAACCCAAAAAAACAAAAGTCATTTTTGTGCCAACCATACTGATATACATGACATGTCTATCTGTATTTGTGCACAAATCACAGGTGTGTGTGTGCATTGGTGTTTTTATTTGCATGCGTTTGTTATGTATTGTTTCTTTCAAAGCATGTGAAGCAGCCAGGGACTAGGAGCCGGCGTGACATGGGATAAAAGTGAGTCGGAATATGAAAGGAGGAGGAGCAGAGATGGTGGTTGATGTGGGTGGCTTGTGTTGCACAGAGATACAGAGAGAGAGCGACAAACAGACTCAGATGGAGGCAGACGCCATGCTCCAGCATATGGTGCTCTATCACTCTTTCAGAATGCAATGCCAATAGAAATACATAGGTTTAACACAATTTGCTGCAGTGAATTTTCCTCTTTGTACCCGATCAAAGAGCTGTCACACACATCAACGTATACAAGAAAATAAGAAGTGGAGGTTTTGTAAATTGTGACATCTATGGTGCCAAGTTTCAGTTTCATCACACACTTAGAGGACTGATGCATTAAACTCTGTGTAGCTTTATGGCTAAAACTATACTGCATACACATTTTTTTTGGTGAGATTTATAAAGCTGTGCAAATCTCTGTTTCTGTTTTTCAAACCTTAATCACTGTGGAAACAGGTTCACGCGCACAAGCTTTATTTTCACTCCCTCAGTCATCCATAAATAGATGGCAAATTGCCCTTAAACATCCTTTTGCACATTGATACAGAAGGAAAAAATGCAATTTAACTGATTGAGTTGCACCAGCGCGGTTTTCCAACAGCATCAGAGCAGCTGTCATTACATGCAACAGCTATCGCTATTTATAGCTCCTGCACCACAAATTCATAAATCACATGTGCCTGTAAACTATCATCACGGCAATACCTCAGTCCTTATTATTACACATCAGTCTCATCAATGATCATCATCAATGACTTTTCAAAGTGCTTCAAAATTCAGGATCAAATAGAGAAGCAGTGGCTTCAATGTAACACACACACACACTCTCTCTCACACACACACACACACACACACACACAGAATATACAGTATATAGGGGTAATTCAGTTTAGAATACAATAGGATATTGTAAAAAAAAAAAAAGAACAGTATACATAGTTATTTAAATTCAAATATACAATTACAAATATAAACCCAGGAAATAATTCTATGCACTTTTTAAATTTGAGTCTGGGTGAATGTCAACAGCAGAAATGGTGATGATAATATGGGTGTCATTTTCAAATTAAGAGCTCCACCTCTGGGAAACATTGCCCATCAACTTTGACTGTGTTTGAATACGATGCAACGATGAGTCCACCTCCTCCCGTCCTGCCGGAGTCCTGCGCCCTGTCGGGTTTCACATGTCCAGTGCAACAGCTTGATCCGGGACGTTGGGATGGAAACTGGTCTCTGTGATGATGTGGACCTCACAGTCTGTGATTTTCCATTGTTTGGCCAGCCTGAGTCTCACTTCATCCATTTCTATTCCCTGTGACTGGTAACAGCCAAGAGCAGCCTTAAGTCCAAGCTGAGGCTAGCATGCATGGCTCCCATCCTGGATCTATTTCCTCTCCTCCTAGGGCGGTCCAGTTGGTCTGGCTGAACGGTCAAAAAGTGCCGTGGGCAGTGCTTGTTCCAAAAAATCTGCTGCTGTTAACCCAAACCCTGCTTCTCCTTCTCCAATGGCGACATGCCGAAAAAAAATAACAGCTTTAAAACAAAAATGTAGCAAGTTTGAAGGAGCTACTAGCTGCTGCATCTCCATGCGGCGCTTTTGCTATGACATATATGCCTCTGAGTGACATTTTACAGAGTACTGTGTAGGCTGCAAAATAGGAACACAATCAGTGAATCTGGCAAACAACCTAAACAATGTTTTACTCTGTAAGATTACATCTTTCACCTTATATTTCATATCCACCTCATCATTTCACCTGCAGTAATCTCTCGAAAACTGTGTCAGACCCCGGTTAGTGTGCATACACATCATTTATACATCTGGACACTGGAGAGTAGCTTATGTAAAACATGAGATATAAAGTTTTGCTTTTGTCAGATTTCACAGTTTACACGTTAATAGGTTGTTGGCACAATAATGAGCAGAAACAAGAAATGCCCTCTCTTTAATGGCTGGCAGAGGCAATAATTTGAAGCAAAAATGAAGCAGAACCGAAAGGTCAAAATGTACTTTCTGATGGACCTAAAGGGCAGCTACGTGTGTGTGTGTGTGTTTGTTTGTTTGTTTGTTTGTTTGTGTGAGACATAGGAAGAAAATGGAAAATATAAAAAAGCTGAAAAGAAATAGAGGGATGCAGAAAAGTAGCCAAAAAGGAGAAGATGGTTGGAGGTTGATGGTTAGGGTTGCACAAAGGGGTGTGTGTGTGTGTGTGTGTGTGTGCGTGCACGTGTGTGTGTGTGCATGTGTGTGATGTCTTTCTGGATAACAAATACAGCATGTTTCTGTAATTTGCAGAGTGCTGCAGAAGACAAATCAATGAAATGAGCAGTTGTAGCATCCAGTCATGCAGCAGTACACCACCTCCAGTCTGACTGGTGACTGAACCCTGTCTCCCAGTCAGCTGTGATTGAAGGCCGCTGTGGCAGATGTGCTGCTAAAGGTCATTGTACTCATCAACTGCCCACTGCCTCCCAGCCTGATGGAGTGCAGTCTAAAGATCAAATGTCTGGCTGTTAGACCCACTGTTCCAACCTCCGCAGCCCTGCGGTTCTCATTATGCTGGAAATGCTACCTGAAATGCGTTAAGATTGAAGTTGTTTGCTGTTATTCAGTGAAGCAATGAAAGTGTTGATGTATCACATGAAAGATCAGTTCCGCTCAGGAGAAATGTGTTGGTGTATGAAAGGTTTTACTGCCGGTAGACATGTGCCGTTTGTGAGACTATTCTTGCGGCAGCTATTGTGCTGCGACGAAGGATGACTGGTAAGTAAAAGCGTCCAGTAAGTGTCCAGCAGGAGATGCTTTGATGGACTGAACATGCATCTCCTCCATCATTGAATTTTTAATCTAAGAGACAAAATAGCTTTACAGGGAGAGAGAGAGAGAGAGAGAGAGAGAGAGATAAAATGAGTGCAGAGGAGGAGGAGAAAGAAAGACAGGAGAAACCAGAGAGAAGCAAATGCCAACAGGTCAGGAGTGGACCGCCTGAGGCTGAGAGCCACAGACGCAGAGCTCATTAAAAACAGACTGACTTTTCTGAGCAGGAGGACAATAAGGAGCGAGAGCAACCCGATGGCACTGGTGTTTTCTGTGAGGAAGAAGAATAGTGAGGGAAACAGACAAAACAACAACAGAGAAAAGAAGACAAATGGAGCATGTGGAGCAGAGACACAAAGGCAAAAGGAACCACAATAGGATACGTAAATACAATTTCCTTTCTCTCAAGAGGAAGAGAAGAGGACAAGAGAAAAATAAGGAAAACTTTTGATATGTTTCTTGAAGATATGAATCAATGTGACCAAAAGGGTGGGTGACAGGGGTCAGTGTCACTACTCAGCCAGAATACTATGGGGACACGTGCGGATAGCTTCTACTTTGCAGCGCACAGATTTTGGTCCTTTCTGGAAACCTATAGCCTCTTGTATGGTTTCAAACCCCTCTGAAGTTATCTGTGTGGACACACGGACACCTTTGCAGCACCAAGACAAGCAAAGAAGATGGAGTTAGCAGCATGTCAGGCATCCAGGTGAGCCTGTCAGGCCCACAGGTATGCTTAAGGTTGAGACGGTGATTAGAGTGAGAAGATGACTCCTTGGCCTTTGGTCCTCTGCCTCGCTATTGATTGCAACACCCTGTGAGTCACAGGTGTTTAAATGACTCTTCTTTGCTCAGTTACACATGGGGAAACTGCCTGTAGACAGCACACACACACACACACACACACGCACACACGCACACACACC
>JBBPCS010064925.1:0-17183 GCA_037974645.1 Hollardia meadi
ACACACACACACACACACACACACACACACACACACACACACACACACACACACACACACACACACACATATATATAAGGCTTCAGTAGCAAATTGATGCAACTGACTGCACACACAAGACCTCTGGTGAACCCAGAAACACAGCTCTATTAAATCATTCTAAACAAGGTCTTCTTGTTGTTGAGTGAGCAAGTAGAAAGATTAATAAATAACTACCAGACAAATGTACTATCATGTGGAATTAAAAAAAAAAAATAATTCCAGGCACATAAAGGACCACAATTTATGTCTGGCCCACCTGTTGGATTTGTAAGTATTTTGTGGATGCAAAGACTTTTTTAAAGCCACAATGGCCTTCCACCTTTTCTGTATCAGTTACATGTGAGAACAATGTGCAATCTGTCTGATACAATCAGTCCTTCCTGGTGCATAAAGGCTTGTGTGTAGAGATGGTTTCAGTTAGCATTCTAGAGTATCCTATTAAACTTTGGAAGGGAGTCACCAGGCCAAAATCTAAAGGATCCAGAAGAGGAGAGAGGGCCTTTCTTTGCACTCTTTTGGCCACAGTAGGCTAACCTACCTTTGCATGTAATGTAAATGTAAAATTATTACACTTTTACTATCTCAAAAGTCACAAAAATATCTGCAGCATCAGGTTTGCACAGATCAAAATCCCCATTACATTTATAAGACACAAGGCAACACAATAAAAACAGGTGATGTTGAGAATGTTAAAGCAAACAAACTTCAGCTTGTTATTCCAAAAGCTGAAGTTTGTTTTCTTCTGGGAAGAGTTGCCCACATTGAATGTGATGTGCATGATTGGGAAATAACATGACATCACTTTGGTCCAGACTGAAATATTGCAACAAATATTAGACTGATTGCCATAAAACCTGGTGCAGTCATTCATGTCCTCGACAGGATGAATTGTAATAACTTTGGTGATACCTTAACTTTTCAATTAACACTATCATCAGTTCAAAATTAATACTTTGGTTTATGTCATGCGTAACTACCCAGATAGCAAAACATGACTGAATCAAGTGTTAAGTATTGAAAACTACATTTCAATCATGACTGACATGGAATCAATAATGAGTCATTTGATTCATTTACTGTATATAAAATGGTGCCAGGGATTGAACTTTAGTTTGATTTTGATATATTGAAACAACCTGTTTGTCTTAAGAACTTGAAGTCAAACTACCAGATAAATTATGTTCTTTTATCATCCATCTGTGGGCGTCATGGCAACAAGGTCCTGGGTTTGATTTCCAACCGGGTCGGGGCCTTTCTGTGTGGAGTTTACATGTCCCCCCCGTGTCTGCATGGGTTCCCTCCCGGTGCTGTGGCTTCCTCCCACAGTCCACGCAGGTTAGGTTAATTATGTCTCCAAATTGCCCATAGGTGTGAATTTGTCTCTATATGTCAGCCCTGTGATGAACTGGCAACCTATCCAACCTGTCCAAGGTGTACCCCGCCTTTCGCCCAATGTTAGCCGTGGCCCTCCATGGGATAACCGTTGATAGATGATGGATGGATGGATCATCCATTTTTTAGTTGTTTTTTTTTTTTTTTTTACCTGACCATGTGGTCCTATGTCAAAATCAGTTCATGTTTCTGAATTGATTTGTGTTTAGTCAAATTACCACACAGTGGAACCATGTCATATTCCAGCAGGAATACTGTACACATTGCACACAGAGGGGGAGTAGGGAATAGGGCCTTATTAGGCCCAGCTCATTTTTTAGCCTAAGGCAGATTAATCTGGCCAATCATATCAAATGATTTTTATGCTTAGGCATATTAAATCATTCTGCGACCAGTCAAGACAACCGTAGATGGAGGCACTGTCAGCTATTCAGACTGCGCTGACACATATAGGGTCCATCATGTTTACTGTTTATTATTGGAATATTCTCCTTTTGGACAGGACACTTGTTTTGCGTGCACCACATGGGCTCAAAAACAGAGTGTAGGATGACTCATCTGACTGTATGACCACAGTTCACGTGTTCTTTGCACCACTTCACTCGCAAAAAGGACATTTTAAGTGTAATAAGAGGTTAAAGCACTGCAACCCTACTATTGTGTCTCTCTTCCTGAAGTTATCAATAGACTGTTTTGATGAGTCTTCTTGGTCAATTAAGCCAATTAAAAGTCTGTGTTTTTCTTGCATGTCAAATCAAAGCACAAACATTTTGTTGTTCATGCTGCAAAGTGCCAAGATCTGATGCCTTTCCTTCAGGACATCACATGATGCTAAGATTGTTGTAACAAACAAAGTGAGCAGTTTTTCCTGTTATTATGAAAGAGATCTTTGTTATTTGTGATGATAGATAGATATAGGTAGATAGATAGATAGCTAGATAGACAGATAGATAGATAGATAGATAGATAGATAGATAGATAGATGGTGGGATGGGTTGTCCATGATGGAAAGCAGTTTGTTCAGTGACCTCCTGCTCCTCACTGACTCAAATGTCTCCAGGTTTCGACCAATGACAGATCCAGCGAATAATAACTTTATTGATCCTGCTGTCGTCCCTGGCACTGATGCTGCTCCCCAAGCACATCACAGCACAGAAGATGGCACTCGCCACCACAGACTGGTAGAAGATCTCCAGCATCTTGTTGCATACATTGAAGGATCAGAGCTTCCTGAGGAAATAGAGTCTGCTCATCCCCTTCTTGTACACAGCGTCAGTGTTGGTACCAGTCTGTTGTTCAAGCGAACACCCAAGTACTTATAGTGCTCAACTTGGCATGTCTAATGAATAATTAACAATCATTTTGTGGAGGAAAATAAGGACATTTGTGAATAAATGTTTTAATTGAGACAAGCCCAACTCTTAGTATAAAGGTTTAGTACTCAATAATTTATTATAATTAATCATGATCAATGCATGTTACTAACTTCACATCAGTCTTTGTGCTTTCTCGTCTCATAGGTTCCCATGGATCGTGGTTGGACCTATAATAATAATAATAATAATAATAATAATAATAATAAATATTTTTTAATATTTTAAATAATACTTAGTAAAGTTAGTAGTATTTTTAACTGGTAATATTTCTATAGCTTTTATTATGACAGTTGCTTTGCATCTATCGAGCTTCAGTATGATCAGTTTGCATGTGTTGTAGGGAAATGGCTCTATCTGTTGGCAGGATGTAGCCATAGCACTAACGACAGCGTCTCGGGACCACGTGGGCCCATTACAGTATATGACAGGAGAATTAAGATTTTATTGTTGTGTGGGAGAAATTGCATTTCCACAAACATGTTTAAAATCAGGGAGAAAGAAAGAAAACGAGGATTTATTAGAAATTACACAGGGGGAAAAAAATGCTCCGTTTTAAAGTGTTTTGGATAACACGAATGAGAATTTTTTTTTTTTAAAACATTGCCATACATTTATTTTAAGGACAAGAAAAAGGCTATGACTATATTGTCATCAGCCTATACTTGTGTACAATGAATAGTCTTGTCACTTTCGTTTTGAGCCAGTATGTTTGATTTCACCGTTAGTCCACTCACAAATCATTCTATCTGTTCCTATTTCAACTTGGTTCTCAACTTCTTCAGCTGGTGCGAACTTTAAACTGGTGATAAAACCACAATAAAATAACCTCAGGGTTTAGTTTGCCGTCAGGTTTGAACTGGCTCCTCCTTCACGTGACTCAAAGGACGTCACGTTCACGACAGCAGCACACACACACAGCGGTGAACAGAGCAACGACAGAGACCAGCAAATCATGGCGAGCAGCACAGAGAGTTCAGCAGGTGCTTCATGGAGCGACTGTTTTGTAATAAAGCGGATACGGATGTTGCTCCCCGTTGGTTTTAAGGAAGAAATAAAAGAGTTGTGTAAACTGGCCGCACCAGTGGTAAGTAGTCTGTGTTTCAATGTCCTGTCAGTGCCCAATCACAATGGGATTATATCAGATCAATGATTCAAATGGCTCAGATTAACTAATATTTAGGCTGATTACTAATATCGTGGATATGGAAGAGGTAGGGGAAGTAGGCTATTAAGATTTTTTACTTACTACGCACCGTAAAAAAACAAAAAAACCGTTACTTTAATTACAAATGATACTTACGTAGGCCTAAAAGTAGCCCACGTAAGTATAATTAGGACTACTTAACTGTCATCCTACCGACATTAACATTAACACACACCAAGAGTAAATAACTAAGAAACAACCATAGCGTAATGTTAATTAAGCCCATTTCTTCTCAAAACATAATTAGTTATTTAATCAGTGTCATCTAAAAACTTCTCATTTACTTCATTTAGTTTTCAGCAGTGTCAAGCAAACATTATTTCCATTTTATTATCTTGTACTGTTCATGTTTTGTTATGTTGTAGTGTCTTGTAAGACCATTTGGGCTGGGCTTCTTTTTTTTTTTTTGGTGTATGACACTGTGAAAAATAAATTAAAGTAAAACGGAAGCTCTATGGTGAAAGCAAACAAGGTAATTTGGCATCCCAAGATAAAAGAATTCAAATAAACGCAGTTATTCAGCACTTTAATTTAATTTGTGTTTCACTACAAAAGTACATAAAGACATTGATCTTACCACCTGTCAAAATAAAGGTTGAATATGATTTGAATAAATTCACATTTCGATTTTTCAATTAGAACAAGTCAAATTTAAATGTGTTTACATAGAACTATGAACACAACAGGTTAGGCAGTTAGCTCATCTTGCCCAGGGCATACTGGCAAGTTACAAGGAGCAAACATTTGCGTCCTTCCTGCCTGCCTCCAGGAAGCAAAGCCAACAACTTTGCTAGATTTTCCAGCCTAATGTTGGACATCCACAGCAACAAGTGAAGTTTTGCTCACCCCCGTGACGGTTATTACTGCTTGGTGCACGATTTTAACATCGTATCTTGTTCAATAGAGTATTAACATTTAATTTGATAGTCGTAGTCATAGTCAAAGTTTTTAAATTGAAATTATGTGTTGTATTTCTGACTTTGAACATCATCTTACTTTCGGAGGAGCAGTTTGGGTCACTGACAGAGCACGTGAGGAAATGTGTCCCTACCAAGCCTGATAGTGTGTGGTATTTTACATTAAGACCCATAGAAAACATGAACTCAATAAATAGTTCTATATGTATCAGAACTGCATAGATTCAAGAAGTTTAATAGGACAATAATTTAATAATGGGTGGTTTTGACTGGGGTCCCCCCAGGACTCCAGTTCATTATTACTTTTAAAAAGCAATAATTAAAACAAACAGAAAACAATGATACGAAGTCAATAGGAACACATTGTTTGAATGTCATGAGAGATGATATGAGAATGATAGAGTGAGACATGACAAAAAGTATATAGTACTGCAGGTACCCTTATTGTAGGGTTAAGGTTATTAAGTATTACAGCAATGCAGAAAAATGCCCCCTGTGATTATTATATCATTAGATTATTATTACTCATGCATTATGGTAAAAGCCTTACAGAGCCATTTCCTGATTATTTTATCCATCAACTGATTGTTTGTTTCATTAGAATTGTGAAAATAGTGAGAAATGATATCCCCATTCACCAGAGCCCAAAGTGACATTGTCACAATGCTTGTTTTGTCCAAATGATCAGATTATTCAAAAATGAATTTAAATAATTTAATTAAATTCATTTATTAAAAGAAAAAGTAGCAAATCCTCCTGTTTGAGAACCAGGAACCGTGAAATGTACTTCCATGAAAAATGGCTTAAAATATGATCAAAATAGTTGCTAATTTATCTCCATTTATCCATGAATCCATTTGGCAGCTAATTGTTTCAGTGCTACTTTTGTATACTGTTGATTAGTTAAATTTATGACAAAACATATTTTATGAGCTCTTCATATGTTTTTATGCAGAAACCTTAATTTGGAACGTAATTAGTTACTAAAGCTGTCACATAAATGTTTTGAAGTAAAAAGTAGGAAATTTCCCTCTGCCACAAATAAAGCACTAATACCTTAAATTTGTACTTAACTACATTATTTGAGTAAATGTACTTACCACTGGAAGCTAGTTCCACTCAGGTTGGAATAGAACAAATAGGCCCAATCACTAATTACCAGTAACTAATAAAGTAATCAATATCTTTTTGTTGTCCCAGTTACTTTTTTACTCATTTTTGCTTTTTTGTTTCTCATCAGATTATTGCCCAGTTCATGATTTTTGCAGTGGGTTTTGTTAGTACTATTTTCTGTGGCCATCTGGGGAGGAGAGAGCTGGCAGCAGTATCTTTGGCCATATCAGTAAGTATTCTTTTATTCATTTATTATTTTCCTTATTATTTCCTTTTTTCCCTTTTTGTCTGTGGGCATATTCTCAGTGCACTTTATCAAAACTATTCTGAAGGATATATTAAATGACTGTCATATGGTTTTAAGTTAAAATTCACCTCACGGAACTGTAAAATTACAAAAGTTAAACTAGTGACGAGCAGGATAAAATACCTGCAATCAAAACTAGTTTTCTTGCTAGAAACCCATCTGCTGAGTGAGGAAATCTCCAAAATAATAATAATAAGATGGCAGGGTCACGTATTGTCTGCTCCCTACACTACTCATGCTAGAGGAGTTATAAATCTGTCCCCTTACTTGGATCGTAAATTGATGACTGCCATTATAGCGGTGTTCAAGGACTTAATTAGGGGTTAAATAATATGTTTCACTAACTCAAAAAAAGGCACATCTTGAAATGAAGACATTAGATGAGAAAAAACTTGAAAACAAGCCTGGCTCTATGATATATAGATCTATAGATCACAGTATGATGAACTATCAGCTAACGAGGCAGCTGCCAATTTATTGAAACTTAGACAGACCGACTATAACCAGGGGGAAAAGTCTGGGAAACTTTTAGGTCGGCCCATCAAAAAACAGCAGACAGAAAGGTCTATTAACTGCTTTGAAGCTCCAAATGGTAGAATAGTGGACCCTAAAGAGATTAATGGGGCCTTTTATGAAAAGTTGTATAGCTCTGAGCACTCTCCCAGCCTACATATGCATAAACAATTCCTAAACAACTGTTCCTTGAATTTCCAAAGAGGAAAGTACAGTACTGGATGGACTGGAAATTGCTGACGTGTTTGGCTGTTTGCAGGCTGGAAAAGCGCCAGGTCCAGATGGCATCCCTATAGACATATACAGTATAAAAAGTCTAAATTAACGGTCTTCTCTCCACATCCATGAGAGGTGCCCTAATCACATTGCTTCCAAAACTAAGAAAACCAAACGCAAAATGTGAACATTTGCAACCAATAAGCCTTTTAAATTCAGATACAAAAATACTTTGCAAAATTCTTTCAAGGAAACTGGAGGGCTTCCTGCTTCCTCAGCTGGTGGGATGGGACCAAAAGGGATTTATTCAAGGCAGACAGGGCTTAATATATTACACATGCAGAGAGAGGTGAGGGATACAGCTTTACTTTCACTTGATGTGGAGAAGGCCTTGGCCCTATCTGTTTGAGGGGCTTACCTGCTTTGGATTTGGATTTGAATACATTTCACAAATGGGTTAGATTGCTTTATACTGGGCTCACTGCATTACTTTTGACTAAACCTTTAAACATCTCTAGAAGTTGTCTGCAAGGAAGCCCTCTATCACCATTGATATTTATTATTGCAGTAGATCCACTAGCTATAGCAGTAAGGATGCATAAGGACATTTATGCAAATCAAGAAGGTCATTCAGAACTTAAATTAGCACTATTTGCAGATGATGTAATTTTGCTGCTCAAAAATCTGAACTTATGTCCCTAAACTCAAAGATCTTATAGAAACATTTGAAAAAAATATATATTGTAAAGTTAATGATTCAAAATCATCTACAATGTTACTTCATGAATAAGAGAGGAAGAATAGCCAGGTTTATGCTTCTACCTTCAATCCAAAAGATAATTTCACATATCTGGGTATAAAAATAGTTTCTAAAGGTAAATAAGATTGCTCAGATAAATTATGACCTGATTCTGGAAGCTACTACCTCAGCAATAGAACATTGGAAGATCGATTTCAGTGATTGGAAGGATAAATATTCTAAAAATGAAAATACTTCCTAAATTTCTTTTTCAGAATATCTCCCTGCCCCCTCCCTCAGCGTTGTTGACTAGACGTCTGTCTTTATTATATTTGTCATAAGACCAAGGAGGCATTAAGTGCCCAAACATACTTACTGGGCAGCTCAACTGTGGTCCTTAATGTTTTATAATGTACAGTGGCCGAGAGAGCTCAACGCACTGCAACTTAAGAAAACACATACAAATAGAAAAAACACAAAAAAAATTAAGAAAACATCTTCATCAATTGGACAAGTGCGCCGCTAAAACTCACAACACAACCAAACAGAGAAACACAATGCAAGTAGCACAGATGACAATGGTTATGGATGTTTCTAGGGAACACTAAAATGTGAATCAGATATTAGCCGGTGGCAGATATGTAAGGGATAATCAACGACTAGGTGTGCTTTAAACGATTTCAAGGCACGACGTGGAGGAGAAGAACCACCCAACGCGAAGCGGAGGGTGGTTTGCCTCCGCGAAGGCTTAACGGCTTAACTCGGCTCTATCTGGGGAAACGTCAACTTTAAACCAATGAAAAGTGATCCAGGATTTTGGATGTGGGCTGAAAAGGGTTTAAGGAAAATTCAGGACATGTACAAAGAAGATGGAGTACTTATGTCCTTTGCAGAAATATCAGCCAAATACGAGATTCTAAACAATCACTTTTTTCAAATGTCTCCAACTAAAGAGCTTTCTATTCTCGTCTCAAAACCATTTAATAGATATACCTCATTTCCTCATTAGGGGCAGCAATCATAGGACATTGTGATGATAAAGGGTTAATTTCGTCTTTATGACTTGATTATTTCTGGTTGTTTTAAATCCTCAGAATCTAAAATGAGAGTATGAAAGGAAGATATTGAATATGAAATATCTTTAGAAGACTGGAGTGAGGCATGTAAGTGTTACGGGAGAGCCAGGAACATGAGGGAGCAGGTTGGACCCAGGTGCAGATGCAGGAGGCAAAACGGGTTCAATCAACGGCTTTATTAAATAAAGGCAAACTAAAAAAGTCAAAGGCAGGCAAGGGTCAAAACCAATAACTTAATAAATAAGAAAAATCCCAAATCCAAAACATAGAGGCAAAAACAAATGACGAGCACAAGAAAGACAGGCAGGCAGGAACGGAGGTACACATAGTAACATTCACAATGAACTGACCAAGACAAAAAGGAAACTCCCAGACTTTAAAGGGTAGGTAACTCGGAGCAGGTGAAATTAATCAGGGCGGGGCAGACAATCAGGAGGGAAAAGAACAACGAGAGGAAGTGTAAAGCAGGGCTTGATTCAAGAGGAAATGACTACAAAATAAAACAGGAAATAAACTAGAAACTCACACAATAACATAGGAAGTAACTAACAAATCTAAACTACAAACTCAAAACCATAACATAGGAAAATAACACTAACACCCTAAACTCTGAAACTCTGACAGTAAGAAAGCTCAGACATAGACAGTGTAATGAGCATAAGTTTAATGATAACATTCCTGATACTTGGATCATGTGCAATAAAGTCAAAGGGACACTGTACCACTGTATATGGGAATGTGTGTCAAGATATTAATATGATTGACCAAATCTTATTAAAAAAAAACAAAACAATGGATCATAAGCTTTTTATACTAGGCATATATCTGACCAACCTACACTTAAAAGGCATAGAGTCTATGTTTTTTAGACATATGTAGACATGTGTATATTGCAAGCTAAGCGTTTTAGTGGAAAAATGTTAATGTCCAAGAATCGGTATGTGGGTTAAGGAAATGGCATCAAACATGTCAATGGAAAAGATAACATTTATTCTTAGAGGTGTGTTTGATAAGATCTGGACACCTTTAATGAACTTCCTAAGACATGATGTTAATGCTGGTAACCAGCTTCAGCAGGGACAAGCTTTGAGGGAGTAACATTGTGATCTTGTACATCGGTCTGAGAAATGCCCTTTACTTCGTTTACTATTTATTTTATTTTATTATTGCATGTATATGTGTATAGGTGTATACACCTGTATGTATGGGTATGTGTGGGTGTACAAACATACATTTTTTATTGTATTTATTTACTTATTTGTTTATTCATTTATTTAGTTATTTTCTCTATGTCTGTACTCAATTGATAGGGAAGGGGAGATGGGAGGGAGAACGGGGCGGAAAATATTTGCAGAGTTCTATATAATCTGGTGTGATTGCCAAATAGAAAATCAATAAATATATTGTTAATAAAAAGTAGAGCAATGCTCTTACAGTGAAAGTTAAACAAATAGAGCAACAGAGCAACAGAATATAATCCACCAATGTCTGTGTTATATCCTCAGGTTATTAATGTTACAGGTATATCCATTGGATTTGGTTTGTCAGCAGCATGTGATACTCTCATATCTCAGGTATGAGCCTCAGCCTGTCAAACACAATTTCTCTTCAATATACTGACCATAATCTTAAATAATAAGAAACACTCTGGTTTCAGATCTTTGGGAGTCGTAACTTCCTGAAAGTCGGTGTCATTCTGCAGCGGGCGATTCTCATTTTGTTGCTGGCATGTTTCCCATGCTGGGCGATTCTCCTTAACACAGAACTCATTCTGTTGGCTGTCAAACAGGAACCAGAGGTGGCCAGGTCAGCTTTGTCAAAATTCACTTGTCTTCTCCTGCTTTGGTTTTTATTTTTTATTATTTAATTTTTTTAATTCATTTACTGTTGAAAAAAAGAGCTTGAGTTGATATTGATGGAAATTTTCTATCTAGGACGTCTCAGCTGTATGTGAATATCTTTATGCCAGCACTTCCTGTGAGTATTTCAAACCTCTCAGTATGAAACTGGTGATTTCTGTGTGGAGTTTGCCTTCTACACTTTGCTTACATGCTGGGATAGGTTACTCTGAGATGGAATAAGCAGTTGTACAAAAACGATATGTATCAATGTCTGTTATGTCCAAATATATGCAAATCAGAGATAGTTTTTAATGTATTATGTATTTCTTTGTGACTCTGTCTAGGCTGTATTTATGTATTCATTACAAACAAGATACCTGCAAAACCAGGTAAGTCTATTATTATTTAACTGATGAACTGAAATAAAACTTGATTGTAAAGAGACGTCATATAGCCTGTGATCTGCTTCCTTTTATCCACAAAAGGATACAGTGAATCAAACATACAGGGACATTTCTGTTTATTTGACTTCAGTGTGTACTGTCTAGATTCAGATAGCAATCGGCTTCCTGAACTAAAAAATAAATGTATGTGAAAGTGATCCCTTTAGATTTTATTATAATTTACTTCATTTAGAAAAATGTTTCAAGGCCAAATTGACTCTTGTCAGTTGTATATCTTCTGTCTGTTATTGGGAGGATGACACACATCATCTTTGAGTTCTCACTACACCAGTGTCCAGTAAGAATAATATGTGGCATTTCTCTTTTAGGGCATCATATGGCCACAGGTGATCACAGGTTTTGTGGCCAATGTTCTTAATGCTCTTCTTAACTACGTCTTGCTTTACCCATTAAATCTGGGAGTACAGTGAGTATCGCCTCTTCAACTGCACATGACTCTTTGAGTAACACCGTTATGGTTTGCATCACATAACAATATAATAATAATATTGTGCAATTAATTGCTCTTTACAGAGGTTCTGCTATTGCCAATGCCCTTTCCCAGTTGTCAATGGCTGGAATTCTCTATTTGTACACTATTTTGAGAGGTCTTCATAAGGCCACTTGGGGAGGTGAGTACAGCATTTTACATTGGAGGATATGACTCATGACTCATAGTCATGCTCCAGTTGTTTTCCTCAGCATGTGTTAATGAGTTACAGATGAAGAACAAGAAAACTAAGTAAAGTGTTGCTCAGGAGGCAAGAAACTACTTGATTAAACACTATTTAGTATTCACGGATGCATAAGTATTGTAACATGTAACGCTTTCAGACTATTTAGTGATTTCTGATATTGTTGTCATAAGCTATATGAATGGAAAACAGACATCTGTGTGAAAAGAAGTTTCAAGAAAACATAACACTCATCCTCAAAACATACTTAATTCAAGTCTGAGTGTGCAAGGCGTTGTCTCAGAGAGATGAACACCTGCACAGCAGCATACATTTCCATTTCCATTTCCCAGTATAAAATGTCTTATCCTGAGGACATATGATTTAGTTTAATTCTCCGTTGTTCTGGCAGCAGTCTTGGCACCGTACTCAAGGCTTGTATCACTAGACTGAAGAGTCTTTTTTTTAAAAATAAAGATAATAAATTATATAAGCTTTTTTTTCATAATCTTCTTCATGTTTCTGTTGAAGAAATCCTAGAAAATAGTAGATGTCAAATCATGAGCCTTAACATGGATAAACAACTGACCACCTTTTAGTGTGACGTGTTCCTAGGAGAGCTCTTTGGAGTTGAAACAAATGTGTGTTGTCCCCAGATTTGAGACATTATTTCATACTAAGTGTTTCATAACTGTTCTTCTGGTTTATTTTAGCTGAGCAGCATTTTGATTAATAGTGTTATGTCTTAGTCGTAGCTGTTTATAACGAAACATTTATGCTTATTTACATTCTTTGTTAGAAGTAAAGATAATTGTGCATTGTGGATGTATAGACAGACAGATTGATGAAATTTACTGAGTAATTTAATGATTTATTGATTCACTGATTGACCACACAGGCTGGTCTAAAGAGTGCCTGCAGGACTGGGACTCATACATCTACTTGGCCATCCCCAGCATGATCATGCTGTGTGTTGAGTGGTGGACGTATGAGATTGGAGGTTTTCTGGCAGGTAATGTCACTTTGGCCTCTTTCGTGTTTTCAAAGCATTTGTGTGAACTGAAGTTGGTCTAACAACTCTTTGTTATTGACAGGTCTAATCAGCGAGGTGGAACTTGGAGCTCAATCAATTGTATACCAACTGGCAAATCTTGCATACATGGTAATTTCCCTCGTATTAATCTTTACTATACCAAATACTGTATATACATTGAGTACATGTGCAGGCAATTTAACAGTAAGCTAACATAGTATTTATCTTATTAGTTTCCTCTGGGTTTCAGTATAGCAGGCAATGTAAGAGTTGGAAATGCCTTGGGAGCCAGAGACACGGAGCAGGCCAAGCTCTCTGCTAAACTGGCAATGTTCAGTGCAGGTCTGTATGCTTCCAAACACTATTTCTACACTATTTATTAATATCTTTTGTTAATGACTTGTATTGAAAAAGATAATACTGAAATTATTTGTTATATAATTCTCATTTCACTCAAAAAATGAGGGTAGGAGTAACTTAGAGGTTAAAGAACAGGCCAAAAAAGTGAGTGGATCATACTCTCACCTCCCTCGTCATCGTGGCGTTATGTTCCCAAACTGCTCCAGCAGAGCTCCTCTTTGGCCAACAATAGGAGACTCTGGTTGTCCTTTGTGTGAATATACATGACTGCGTTTACAGAAAAGAAATCAATTCAGAGCATTTTGAATGCTGCAACTGGTGGATAATTAAGTCTGTTACCTTTTTCTACAGTGTTAGTCGCTTTATGTTTGGCGATCATCATTGGGGGCCTGAAGGACCATATCTCTTTTATCTTTTCGCGTGATGAGTGAGTATATTTTTAACATATTGTTTTGAAAAACAGTCTTTTCCTATGGTGTGTTCTTTGTCAAGCCTGAAAGAGATAGCAGTGATCTTAAATGACCTTTTACAGTCACATCAGTTACACAGTAAACAATGAACTTTTCTTTTATATTCTTTTACATATTAACTAGAGGTTAATGTTCAGTCTTAGTCATGCTGAGTAACATCTGTTAGATTAATGGCAATTTACTGAATACTATCACAGGTCACAGTGCTCAACAGTCACACAGAAAGAAATGTTAATGTCTTTGTCAATTTTGTAACTCTTCTTTCAGACAAATCAGGGCAAGGGTTGCTGATGTTATCCCGTTTTATGCTCCGTTCATCATCCTAGATGCAATGTCAGTAAGTACTTCTGCCGTTACGTTCTTGTGAGACACCCATATATGATTTCATCTGGAATGTGCTTGTTTTTTTCAAGCCTAACCACATCTTTATTCTGTTTGCGTGACTAGGCTGCATCAGGGGGCATTATAAGAGGAGCAGGTAAACAGAAAGTTGGAGCTGTTTGCAACATTGTGGGATATTATGGAGTTGGTTTTCCTATTGGAGTGTCACTGATGTTTGCAGCCAAATTAGGAATCAAGGGTAAGTTTTAAAACAGAGATGTTTTTCAGCCTTCAGCTGTTTGTTTTTTTTGCCAAATTGTTGCCTATTTTCAAGTTTTATCCCCAGTGTCAACATCTACAGCAGCTGTTCTTTAAGTAAGATGTAAAACTCTCTGTTTCCCTTAGGTCTGTGGACAGGTTTGCTTACCTGTTTGTTTCTGCAGAACTCATTTCTGATTTTCTACCTGGTAAGGATGAACTGGAAGAAAGTTACAGAAGAGGTTCGTATTCAGAGAAAAATCTCCCTAGTCTAAATTGCCTATAAGCCCATTTCTTTATGAACATACACACATTGTTTTTCCTCCAGGCTCAAATCAGAGCAGGAATGCGTGAGAGCTCCACAGACACAAGTAAGACAGTTTGAGCAGCAACTAAAGCATTTTCATACTGCTACTGAAGAAAAGGGCTACTAAAAGAAAACATTTATCATGTTCAGCAAGGAAAATGATTTTACATAGAAGAATTGTAGTTTAATGGTGGTACATTAATATTGCTAAAAATGATGCATGTCGCACCTTTTAACTGACGGTTTTACTCCCGAACCAGATTATTCAGGGACCTCAGATGGCCAAATCGACACCATTGAACTGGTTGAGGCTGAGGAAGAACCAGCAGTAAAGCCAAAGGAGGAGCAGCTTTCTTACAGGACTCAGGTTCTACATAGGATCCTGGCTCTGGTTGTCATGCTCTTTATCCTGGCTGTTGGAATCATTATAAACCTGCTGTTCACCAACTTGGTTACATGAACATGAAAAAAGTCTATTGTCTTCAGTGAATTTTTTTTCCTTAGCCACCAGTGAATAGTATAATGCAGATGTTTGCATTGCGGGATATCAAAAACAGGACATGCAGAAGAACGGCACATGCCTGTATGTGAGCCGAAAGCATAAAGTTAAATAATCTAATAATAATAATCAATGAATTAATCACTCAAAGCAAAATATTTCTCGTAAAACAACTTATTCACAAGATTTTCCAGTGAATCTGCCAGTGATTGGCTTGCAACCACATTCTGTCAGAGAATGAGCACTTCAGTCTGGCAACATTTGTATTTAATACATTAAACAGAAACATTGTGGTTATCTTGGTCGGTCAAGATCATTTGGACTCTTCATTCGGGACCCAGCTCAGTGGAGAATGTTTGATCATTGATCATTTCATATAATCACCTAAAACTCTCAGTTTTGCATCAAACATTAGTATCCAATGAGATTAGCCACAGCTGGTATCTTCTTTTTACCCATGCCCAAGAAGAAGCCCGTACACACAAACACTGGGATGCAAACGAACATATCTCAAATTATTATGCACTCAAACTTCACGTGGTAACTTCTAGATGGAATAACATTTTATATTTGACTTATTAAACATGTTTTTGGTAGCATAATGCACATATATTTGTTGCGCTGACAAGAAAGCAGAAGACAACAAGACCATCAAAGAACTGAAGGAAACAGCAATGGATGGATGGATGGATGAAGTGCCGCTGTAGAGACTCACTCATCAGAAGTGAAGATGAAGCCAATAGCAGTTTTAGCCAAGCACAAGATCCTCAATAAGTGTAAAGCTAACTGGAAAGAATTAATTCTTAAACAGTAAATAAACGATAGAAGAATTGTGTGTTAACTAGTATCCTGGTTTCGAATGTTATCTTGTTTTTGATCCTATTCAGGATATGGCGTCACATGAAACATGAAAAACAGGTATATCAGGTTTCTGATTTTCTTAGTGAAGTCAAATATAAAAGACTCATATTTTTTTCAGGAGTTGGTGAGGTGGTCTTTTAAGACATAGCTGAGGCACAGTGTGTTGAAATACTTTCTATGGATCTAATTGAAAATACTGGAGCAGAATTTGTGCAATTGCTATGTCGACGTTGTACAACTAGAAGGGGTCATTTTATCATAATTTTAATACAGATTCTCTGTTTGTGCTGAATCTGCTCAGCAAATATGCATGTTTGGTGCTGTTAGTTACCTGGTCACCTCAGGATGGGCCTGAGCATTAATGAGGAGACCCCAGCAGGACTGATCAGCAGGATGATGATGATGATGATGCCCTGCTGAAGGATCACTCCCACCCACAGCAGGATCTTACCACCAAATGTCTGCACAACATAATTAAACATATTATACAGATACTAGGTATGGGACACCCTGTGGCTCAGTGGTTAGAGCGGGCGCCCCATGTACTGAGGCTATTAGTCCTCTACAGCAACTGCCAGTTCGACTCCTGCCTGTCTACCCCCTTTCCTGTCCACTCTTCAGCTGTCTCTGTAAATAAAGGCAAAAAAAATAAAGGTACTAGGTATACTAAAGTATCACATGCCAGTCCCAGACCATATCTTGTCCCTGCAGCAGTAACATTAATGGTCTAAGCTGGAAGACTCTAATGTAAGAAATATTTCTATGACTCATATGAGTGAGGCAGGTTGCAGTCACTGTATGCCAAACAGTTTTTGGTCAATTGATTTCCTCTTCTAAGACACCAAAGTCTGTTTTCCTGACTTCTTAACCTTTACTTTGGCAAAGAAAGACAGTCCTCTCAATCTAATATTATATAAATCAGTTTTTCAGCGAGGCCAGCCTCACAGTCCCGTACAGACAGAGCAGTGTATGAAACAGCAGCAATCCTCAGGATATGGTACAGTTCACAGGGAACACTGTGACTTGGCCACTTGCAGCAGAAAAGCTCATCACTGCCAAAGCACATCCCTTCGCTGAAGTGTCCGTCTTTTCTCTCATGGACTTATCTTAGTTGCTCTCCAGGATGTTGGAAAGGGTGGAAATCTTTCTGCTGTAACCAAGCCAGGTCCAGCTGAAATAAGGCAGAATGTGAAAAACAAAACAAGGTCAAACAAAAGTTCT
>JBBPCS010064954.1:0-17177 GCA_037974645.1 Hollardia meadi
TGTGTGTGTGTGTGTGTGTGTGTGTGTGTGTGTGTGTGTGTGTGTGTGTGTGTGTGTGTGTGTGTGTGTGGGAGAGAGTGTGTGTTAATTTCAATGAAAGTCCCTTTAATTAGGCCACTGTGCCTGCTTATTGTCACTTCTTGTGTTGGGAAAGATTAGGCTTGTCAAATAAAGGGATCTTGTAAATGACTGTGTGTAAGACGAGATGTCCACAGAGTCGTTAATCAATACTTTTGTACTTACAAAACAGGAAAGTGAGTAAATTAGTTGTATTTATTGTGGGGTTGTTGTTTTTTTAAAGTAGATATTGGTTTGTTTAATTCAAATTTTAAATGTTTTACTCAATTTTTGTAATATTTTCACCTCCGCCAAGGAGATTATGTTTTCACCCGTCTGTTGGTTGGTTGGTTTGTTTGTTAGCAGGATTACGCAAACACTACTGGATGGATTTCAACGAAACTTGGTGGGAGGATGGGGAATGGGCTAAGGAAGAACCCATGTAGATCTAGGAATTCTTTTGCACTTTCGTTAACATTGCAAGATAGGGCATTTTTCTGTGAATAAATGCTGTTTTTAGTGTAATATTATGATTTCACCGACATTGTTTTGTTGGCTTAGCTATAAGGCTTAATTCAGCTTATTTTAAGGGGAGTGTTGCGCCTTGGCGGAGGTATGCGCTCTACTGAGTGCCATTCCAGTTTAGTATGTAATCGCATCACTGTGATTTAGTGCAGTCATTGATGTCTATGCCAGAAGCAATGCCATCATACTGGTGGAATAACATGGACATTTATTTCAAATTTAGACAACTTAAATTACTATCCAGCAACACTAGGACTTCTATGTTGTCACATACACCACACCGAATTGGAGCAGTTTGCTGTCATAACATAGCAGTGACACATTTGTATACTTTCTGTCTTATTACCTTTAAAAGACCCTCCTCTGAGCTTACTAGTAGCTTTTAAATTGAACATTTTCAATAGAGTATTCTCACATTGGCAAAAAAGAAACTTGCCTTGCAAAAATATTAAGACGGAAGTTAGAATATTGAAATTTAGTCAGTAATTTAGATTACATTTCATTACAACAACATTGCAGCAGATGGATAAAAGGTTTGATTAACTATAGATTTAAAGAAATGCCGTACACACCTATCATTGCCATTTCAGTGTGCGTGACTATCTGAGAGATGGGGGTAGGAGTGACGTGACCTTTGAACCGACAGTCAGGAATGTGGTCGCTCCCAGTGAGGAATCCAGAAAATGCAAGACTGCAAAAAGATTTCTGCCAGGCTGCCAACACAACAGATATACAGTATAACGCACACAGAGACAGCTGACACTGAAGCGCAGAAGTTAAATAGCAACTTACAGTTCAAAAACTCTGTAGACCAAATATGTTAAAGTGTCAGGTCACCCAAATCATAAAACTGAAAGTTGTGTGCAATTTGTGCTGTTCTTCTAAGATGTTTTTATTATAGTGGTCTATGAGAAAAAACGTTTCTGGGTCACATTTTTTCATATTAGTTGCAGTACCTCACTTGACCACTAGTAAAAATTGTATGGTGACTGATCCTGCCATAATTTATATACCATAAAATTCTGAAATTAGTAATCTGTGCACATTTAGTAACTCCTACACACATTTGAGCACAACTGATGGCCCCAAGTTATTGGATGTCAAACAGCCAAAGCCTATCAAACCCAAATAAACAAATGACTTGACAGGTTTATTTTGCACTGTTTTACACCCAGTGACATGTGTGCAGCTAGCATCTAAGGCTGGCTAAGTACACTCAGCTTTTAGAGATCTTTCTATCAAACTTTCTAATTTCTTCGCAATTGTTTGACCATATTTATGCAACAATAAATATTTACTTGTGTGTAGTTAAACCTTTCATTGGCATAAAAAATAAATAAATTCCTGTTTAGTTTAATTTTGTGCCTTTTTAATCAAATCTGGAATAATCCCTAGTTTTCTTTGGCTTTAAATTGTCTGACTGCTTTTAAAGTTAAGATTACAGGGTGGGTCATTAAACCCCACCCTTTGGAATTTCTGGGCAGGCCCAAACACGACTCACTCAGCAATGGATTCAGTTAAAATCTTAACAATTTAAGTTAACCTTTAAGGTCTGTTACAGAGGATCGGCCCATAACAAATACGACCATCCAGCCCGTGCGTATCCAAGTGTCTAAAATTAGGCCACCCCACTCCCCAAGTCATCCCCAGCAACCACTGTAATTCAATCTCAGGGTGTTAGTATGTGCTCTCAACCGCATCAGCATATGGAAAGTAGGTCTTTACTTAAAGTAATCATGAGGCGTCTGCGCTGCCTTCTTGCAGGCACCATGTTTTCATCACGCTCTGATGGCTGTTAAATGTTTAGACTTGTCGTGACAGCTTCACCCTGAGACCAGAATGACCTGTGACCTCTGAGGAATGGACAAACCTGGAAACAAAAACAGAGGCCTTTTGTGCGGGTCAAAGGGAAAACATCTGCCGGGCTGAAGACAGAGAGGAGAGCAGGGGATTAACTCTCAGGGATTCATCATTTGGCCTTTTCAGCTCCCTCTGATGAGAGGTGCCTGATGGGAACGTGCAGAAAGCCACTGTACGTTACATCATTATGACCCTAATCCTCTTTATTTCACTCATTAATGCTCCAGCTGCTTCTTGGTTCAGCAGGAAAAAAATGATTTAAAATAAAAAGCAGATAAATACAATATGAAGGAGAATTTCTTTGATATGAATGCTGCAGTCGTTCTTATCACATCACCACAGGAGCCACTGGTCACAGCTAGTCTTTCATTTTTAAATTAAATTGGAGCCTGAATAAATAATCTAAGAGGATTGTGCATCACAGTGCCTGTTGAGAAAATTCACTTGAACAATTCTGGCTTTGATAGCATCGTGCATTGTCATGATAAATGAGTGTCTGAATTGCTTAACCCTACTGAAGCGGTACAGTATCATTTAAATTCAGCTGTTGGGATGTATATTACCCACTCAGGAGCGTATAGATAACAAAAGAAACTCTCTTTCTGCACACAAACTCTGCACTCTGCAGATATTTAGCACCAAATTGTTTATTTGTCTGTTCAGTCTGGTGGTCGACTCAGGTATTTACCACTTCCCCTCTGTCCCCTCTCAATAACAGAGACCCCTTTCTTCAGGCTAGGCATTTGATATGGCACACGGCTGTGATATGGGTAACCAGATCATTCAGAGCAAGTTACCAATTAGCCAAACATCTCTGGAGGGAAACCTCATGATGCAATTCTACATATTCAGGCATTATCATTAGGAAAATTAGTTATTAAGGGAATTTGTTATTATGCTCTTATTAAAGAATAAGTTAGATATTTTAGGAAATACACTTACTGAGCAGTTGCCAGGCAACCAGCGGAGACTCCAGGAAGTTACTGCTCCCAGCCAACAGAGTTTGTGTTTATCATAGATTTATAAAAAGAACTTGATACCGAATGCAAAGATGGCGCCTATTCAATCCAATGAAAATTGCTCGCCTGGCGCATACCGGCGCATATGCCAAAAAAGTTTTCTAGCTTCCAGGTTTACTTCCTGGTTATGCGGCCTATTGAATATGCGCAGTAGTGTTTCTCCCGCTGCCCCCGCCCGAGAGTTCTCGCTCGGCCCATAGACTTTACATTGTGATGACATTAGAGCTTTTTTTAATAGCTTTTCTTGGCTCGGGATAAGTTTAACAAATATAAAAAATTCATAAGAGAAAGAGTCACAATTAACCTTGTTTGCAGACGTCTCATTTGTAATGGTGGTCTATGGGGAAAATGTTTTTGGGCCGCAGGGGAATTTTTTTAGCTGCAATACCGCGGGTGGCCACTGGGACAAATTGGAAGCAAGGCTGAGCGCTCTCACTGTATCCAGTTCTATGATACATTCATGGTGTTTATAAATAACCCCTCGTAATATGGCCAAAAGTTGTTTTTATGCAGACTAAATAAACATGATATAACATGTTAATTAGTGAGAGCCAAGGGTTTGTTGAAAAGAGCACTACAGTCATATCATTTACATGAAGTTAACATTAAATTACAGTCAGGGGACAATTAGCTTAGCTTAGCATATAAACTGTCAACAGGAAGAAATAGCTAGCTTGGCTCTGACCAAAGGTAACAAAAAAGACAACAGGAAGATTCTGTGCATGGCCAAGAAACAATGTGGCAAATAACCCACCCTAAATCTGATCTTTTTTACACTTAAGTTTTTATATGATTTAAATAAACAATACATAACGTGCTAATTGGTGAGGTTTAGAGCTGCTTGTGGGCAGATTTTGTTACAGAGCCAGGCTAGCTGTTTCCCACTGTGTCCAGCCTTTGTGCTAAGCTAAGCTAAGCTAACCGCCTGCTGGTCCCAGTAATATCCACCTTCTCCTCTCTTGGCAAAAAAAGGGTATTTCCCAAAATTTGAGAAATACAATTTATGGCTATCTAGTATGTCAGAAAGGTTATACAGTAATATGTATTAGTAAAACTGCATTTAAGTCAGCCACTATACATGCAGATTTCAGCCAGATACTAAGTTAGTTCACATTTTTTTTCATATTCGAGGATAATTGTTAGTAAATTGTTAATTCAGGAGCTTAGATTATATGTGAGACTCTCATTCCATAAAATATTGAATACAAATAATCACATCAGTAACAGTAAAAGCCATGAATAAATAAAATGCAGCTTTTTAACATGATGTAGGCCGATGCTGTACAGCTGTTTATCTACTACAATATTTTCACCGCTTTCCTTCAGGATCATTTACTTCTGAAATCTTTGTTCACTCATTCATTCACCACATTTATTGACAAATTGAGCAAGATGATCTTCAGCTGCAGTTCTACTGATTGCCCACTAAGTGGCAGTGTTCCATGAAAATCAATACTGTGTGCATGTCTTAAATAATATATTGTGACTGCCCTCTCACTGTGCCATTGGTTCAAATGTGCTATAAAAGAGCCGGGCACTTTGCCAGCTACTGTAAATGCTGAAAGTGTCATACAAACATTTGGACACCTCATGAGATTATTCAGTTTCTTCTGTGTATAATTTATAAGAAAAAACTATATGTATGTTTATGTATTTTTTAAACACTCACATGTATTTATTCTCAAATAAATTTAGAACAATGTTTGTGTGTAAGCCTATTATGCCACGAAGGCCTAATTATATCGAAATTTCATATCTTATCCTGCTCAATCAAAACAGTATACAGCAAGCTAACACAAGCTGATCTCAGTAGTGCCTCGATGGATGTTGGGTGGATGTATATTGTATTTAAATTCAAGAAACGTTAGCATAATGGCTTCAAAGTTTCAAAGAAAATGGTGCACATTGCGGTACCTTCTGCCTCCTCACAACTCACAATCGGTTTCAAAGATGACTAATTAAAATTTTAATTATTTTGATTTTCAGTAAATTTAGAGGAATGTTGTAGCTGCATGAAGACATAGGCCTGAAGTGTAATAGTAATGTTCGGGACATCGAGTTCATGAACAAATCAGCAGTCTCAGCCGACCCCTTCAGCTGACAGGAAACCATCCCTGTAAATACTTCAGTGTACTTGGTAACAGAACATTTCATATCATAAATACTGCCAACACAATAGAGCTCTGTTCCCTCACTACCTGACCCAATATCGGATGTAATCTGTGAAACACAGAGCCCGAGTCCATGCTACACAGTAGCTGGGTGGAAGTGGTACAGTTTTGAGGTGCTGCCAAATTAGACTGTTTTACACTCACTTGGGCAGCTTTTGATATTTTTCTGGGTCAAGGATAAACAGTATTTGGGTGGTTTGGATAAACACTTTCCACTGGAAGTAACTTACTAACAAAACATCTTGGTGACAAACAGCCTAAGTCTCTTATTTAATCGTGCAATTAAGAGTTTTGTTTGAATGAAGTTGATAAGATCTCACATGTTCTGAAGATGCTAAACATGTTATTCTTTGATCATTATAGGAACTTTTCGAATATTGATAAAGTTGCATTGTCTTGGTGTAACCTCTCAAGGTTTCTGGCGAAGTAACTTAGTAATTTTATGCTCTTTAATAAAAAATTTCTTCTTCACACTTCTTGTGGAACTCCTTGCTCACAGAAGTCAAAATGAATCTGAGATGAGATTGTAAGATGAAGCAGACTGGTAGTCTTGGATGAAAACATTTTTCGTTTGTTTTTTTGGTAATTTTTTAATTGTATACTGTTTGTGTTTTGCGTAATGGTTGTATATAAGTGCTGAGCTGCGTGTAAACACCAAATTAGGGGCTAATTGTTCCAAAGAAAGTTGCCTAAAGTGAAGTCTGTGATTATCAAGAGTAACTCAGTCATTGTCACTATAAAGACATGTTTTTGTTGTCATGAGTTTTGCAGATGTTGATGAACAAAACTCCATTCACCTTTCATTTAACTGAGGTGGCTCCACATATTTCAGAGGCTAAATCTGTCTGCGTGGCTAAGCACCCTTAGGACTGTGTGAATGTGTGTTTTTGTATGTTAAGTGAACTGACCATTTAACACCATTTTAGTAGGTAACAGCACATTATACTCTTTGAGCTCTTGCTCGTTGAAGCACACACATTGTCAGAAGCTTCAATCTCAATGACAACCGTTGGTGTCGTGCACCCTGTACACAGGATAAGCTATGCTTATATCCTTTCTATACTGGATATATCCGTTCCAGACACACACACCACCATTAAACCTTTGACTACACTGAAGTAGTTCAGGTTTGTTGATTTAATGACTAGATACACTGAAGCAGGAATATTCAGATTTTAAAGCAGCACGTCTTTGCTCTCCACATTGAAACAAGCTGGAATTTGTTTTTTATTTTGTTTATTCTAACATGGTTAGACTTTTCTTCTTTAAAATCTAACCATGTTATAATGCTACTTTTTAAATATTGTTCAGCAATTTAGGAAATATTTTTAGTCACTTTCTTGCTGAGATGAGTAAATTAATACCACTCTCATGTCTGTGTGGTGTATATGAAGCTACAGCCAACAGCTGGTTATCTAAGCATAGCGTAAAGATTGGAAACATGAAACTGCTAGCCAGGAGTCATGTCATTGAGGTTCATTTTTACACCTACACAGTTTTTATACAGAGTAAACAAGATAAAACGTGTTGATAAGTGAACTGAATGGGTGGATCTTGTTACCTTTAGTCAGGCTAGCTGAATCCCCATTTCAGTCTTTATGCTGAGCTATGCTAACTGCAGCTTTAGCTTCATATTTAGCATCCAGATGTAAGAGTGGTATCAATCATATAACTCAGCAAGCAAATATGCGCGTTTCCCAAAATGAACTATTCCTTTAGCTTTATTTCTTTCTTATGATTTACGTTAGCCTAAAAAGCTCATGGGATAACTGAACCTCTGTTTCAATATCTGACAGTGTGGACAAACCGTGAAAACAGTCAGAGAGTTAAAATATAGGATATGTAAATTCATGCATGCAGTGAAGGTGTTTTATGTAACTCCCCCGTAACTGATAGAAATTATGCAACAAGCCTCTCTTACTGATTTAAGAGTGCTGTGTCAGCCAGGTGGGCCAAGTTTCATGAATGGGTCCAAAATATAAATGCATCCTTTTTTTAAAAATTAAAAAATCCCTTTCACACCCGGTGCTTTGAAGTAAAAATAAAAACTACCCACTTCAACCCCAATTAAATCAACATCATGACTGTTTATGTCTCGTATTCTTGTCTGATATCCTGCGTTTGTTGGCGCCTTTTATCTAGGATCTTGTCTTAAAAGTTGTTGCAGGTTTGGCCATCAACAGTTCCTCCATGAATTATGTCTTCCTGTCAAGATGAGGCCTGGGACGTCAACAATGCCTGGCAGGAAAACGTTGTGGCTGTTACTGTCAGGCTCTTGTATTTCATTTTAAATTGAATGTGTGAGTGTGTGTGTCCTATGAGACCGAGGGGATCTTACCCACGTCATCATGTTGGACTGAGATTCGCAGCATCAAAGAGGTGCTGAATGAGAACGTCAGAAGCACGACATGAGCCATTGTCCTCCTGGCCTACTATGCACAGGAAAACACTGTTCATGATCCCATAAAAATGTTTTGGCACATTTATGGACAAGCTGCACACAGTGAGCTCTTTATGGCCTTTTAAGTTTATCGCAATAGAAAACTGAAGGTGGTGTCATTACAAATGTCACCTCATCAACGACACCAAATTGAGACTTTTCTATTTTGCATTCTTGCATTAAAGCTTTGTACTGATTTATTCAATGTTAAATCCTCAGAGAAAGTAGACTTTATTGTGATGAAGCAAATTCCAAAAATCTAAAACGTCATCTAAAACATTTTTAAGACAAAAAGCACTGAAATAGTTGAATGAACTCTGGCTAAAAAATGTGAGCGTTTGTGTGTGTGGCTCGTACTGCACATGCATACACACTGGTAATGAGTGTGTGTTGATAACTTCCATGTAGGGAGGGGTAGGCAATAAAGCAGAGAGATGGCCTGCAGAGGGAGGGGACCGAGGCCCGGACCACTTCCCATCATGGGAAGTGTGTGGCCAGAGGAGCTTATAAATTCCTACCCATGTTTACACCTCACCCACAATCTGATCAATTCTCATGCTACCAATGCCAAAGGAAACATCTGGCCCACGGCTGCAGCCCGTTCGGCACCGTTAGAGAAAATACGGCACAAGCTTTACAAGAAATCGACTGCTGGCTGCTCTGAAATAATTCAGCATCGTCTTTTTTGTTCATTTGTTTTGTGCTGAGGAGGAACGTGTCTTTCCTATGATTTACAAATGAAACTTGTTTGAAATTAGTCGGCTGCTCATCGTAACTCTCAAGCCTTGGACTGTATCACTATACTGCTTCTCTCGGACTGTTCCATCAGCACCCATGTACAGCAGTGGCTATTCCCAGGTCTCTAAGCACAGCCCGCAGGCCCAGAAGAAGATGCAGTACCACTCAAAGGGCAAGAGCTGCGGCTACTACATGCGCATTGTTTTCTTCTTCTCTTCGCTCATTCAGTCTCTTATCATAGTCAGCCTGGTGCTCTTTCTGATCTACGGTCAGAAGCAGGATTCAACGTCCGTGTCACGCATCCAGGATCTGGAGGAGAGCTTCAGCCGGCTCTCCATCGAGAATGTCGCCCTGAGGCAGCAGAGAAAGAACCTGACCACCTTACTCAACTCCACAATGACTGAAAAGGCCCGTAATGACTGGGACCTGGCCAAGTTACGCTACTTCTCCAACATCTCAGCGGTCCTTATCCAAGATATCGACAAGAGGCTGGTAAGAAACTTGATTAAGTTCCTGTCTTTCATATGACTGTAATTCAACTGCTGCTGTATGTCTTTTTTGGAATTCAACTCCTAACCTTTCAACAGTCAGAAACAGGATTTACTAACTTTTGTTAGTGTAAGTAAATTAACAAATGAAAGGAAAAATACCTATCAATATACCTGCAATGCTTCAGTTAAATTGAGCTTTAAAAGAAAAAATGTTGTTTAAGCATATGCTCAAATGAAGTTTTAATGATGTTGTATTTTTTCAAACAGAGTATATATTTACACCACTGATGACTACCTAAATATGATTTTTATATATGATTTTAACCATGATTTCAATGTAGTTCTGAGATATTGTTTTAAAATGAATGATTGTTTTTATTGTTTGTTAACATTTCACAACTGGTCTAGAACAAATAACTAAATGGCTTTTCTTTCCAAAAAATATAAACAGCAACAGTGCAATAGCGAGTTGTTCATGAGCAATTCCAGAACATTTCTATCTGGCCCATGTCTGCCAAGTAAGTATGACATTTCTTCAGCGCAAATTCAAAAATAATTAATAAATGGACACAAGTCCATAATCCTCAAGATATATTTGCCTACTTTACTTCTTTTCTCTTTCTTTTCTCCATTTTTGTTTAGTACAACCAGGTAGCTGTAACTGTGGGCTGTGGGTTGAACAGATGAAAGCCAGGCTTGGACTTGTGGAGTCCAATTTCACGCAAACAACACAGAGGATGAGGAGGGAAATGGACCAGATTGCCAAAAACAGGAACAACCTGAATTTGGAGGTCATCAGTCTGAGGAGGGACAAATTCACGCATGAAAAGGAGGTGGAGTTCTTTAGACAAAAATGCAAAACTGACTTTGCCCAGTCCTTGAGTGGTGTCTCCAACGTCACCAAGGCTTTTCTACAGAAGGTCAATTCCCTCTTCCCTGCACACATCGCCTTCCAGCTCACCTGTACAAAACAGAGGGAACACCTGGAGCAGATCCGCTCCAATTGCAGCAGCCTGTCCAGAGAGGTAGAGGACAAGTTCCAGCATTACCTGAACAGCGTGGGAGAACAGGTGTCAGGCATCCAGGCTGAGAACAGCCGCTTGAAGGCAGAGAACTGGAGGCTGTCTGAGGACTACCGCTGGTGCAGCCAAAACCGCTCAGGCCTGATCCAGCAGCACAGACAAAACTTAGACAAGCTTCAGCAGAAACATGATCAAGACATGGAGAGAGTCCTGATGGACAAGATGAACCTGGATGGAGAGATGAAAGTCCTGAACAACAGTGTTAACTATAAAAATAAAGAGGTTGAGCACCTCACAATGCAACTCAAGCAACTGAACATGTCCTGCATGTCTAAGGTAAGAAAGTACCATAACTGATTATATGAAATTTCATAAGCTTCATAATTTCATGACCTCTAGGGTTGGGCTTTTTGAGCTCTTCTGTATTGTTTGTTCAGCCATTAATTACCAAAGTCACGCTCAGATTACTCAAGATTAAATATAAAAATTTGACTAAATCTAAATTTTAAACGAGACCTTCTGTACCAGCAACAAACCTCCTGTACAATGTTGATTGCTCTTTCTAGTGAATCTGTTTGCCAGTGAAAATTCAAAATTCATTATCAAAAACATTGATTGATTTTGTTGAATTTCACAGAGAGAACTGTGAGAAAGCAGCTGCAGATATTACATGCAAGGAATGCTGGCAGAGATTTTCTAGTGTAGTATAGTCGTCAACATATATAACATGTTGACTACAAAACCCCTTGTAATGATCTGCATACATTTGTGCAGCAGTTACATCATTCACATCTAGCCATCGTATCATAAGTTGTATTTTCTTACATAACACCTGTAGAAAGACTCACATACTAACAAAGCCCTTATCCCAGTACTTTGAAACCTTAAGGCCTTACAATAGATGAATTAGATCAAAGCAGCCTGACAGCTTATTGGAAATTATCCAGCTTGAAGTGCAGACGTGGAGGTGGAGAAGGGAAATTGTCTGCCAGCAAAGTACAGGAGGGCAGAAGGTGAGAAGGGGGCAAACATTTCTGTTAGTTATGTTAAGTGTCTGCTGTTTTTGAGGAATCAGGGCTTTAAATCTTAAATCAATATAAAAATGTTTTGTGTGGATTCAAAACAGCTGCATTGCATCATATAATGTTAATTAAATCATTTTTTTAACAAGTAGAAATGTTCACATATTAACAATGCTCTTATTTGATTTCAGACAGGCTTTGGTGGCTTTTCAGGAGGTGCTCGGGCAGGCACAAGCCAGACTGGGTGGGGCTTGTTTGGTGGCGGTGGTGGATCCAGCTCTGCCTCATCCAGCTCTTCTAGTGGGGGTCAGCTTGTTAGGACAGGGTTAGGTTCGAGTTATGGCTCATCTGCTTCAGCATTCAATAAGCCAGGATCTAATGGGGTGGGCTCTTCAAGCTCATCCGTCTTTTCAACTGGGTCAGGTAGCTCCACTGGGTCAGGATACAATAAGCCAGGATCTAATGGGGTGGGCTCTTCAAGCTCATCCGTCTTTTCAACTGGGTCAGGTAGCTCCACTGGGTCAGGATACAATAAGCCAGGATCAGCTGGGGGAACTTCATCGATGTTTGGATCAGCAGGGTCAAATCCAAGTCTTAGCTCAAGTGGGACAGGCTCAAATAAGCCAGTACTGACTGGGAGAGGCTCATCAACCCCTGGGTCTTCCTCTGGGTCAACTGGGTCAAGCCCGAACTTTAGTTTAAGCGGGATAGGCTCAAATAAGCCAACAACAAATGCGAAAAGCTCTTCAGGCTCCGGGTCATCCTCTGGGTCAACTGGATCAACGAGTAAAAGTGGGTCAAGCAGCTCCGGACTTTCTTGGTTTGGGTTTGGGAGCAGTAGCTCGACACAAAGTAAGTCAGGAAGTGGAACAGGAAAAGGGCCATCAGGTGGGAATAGTAATGGTGCAGGTGCAACTGGTGCAGGAAGAACGAGTGGACTGGGAGGTGGCACAAGTAAGTATGACTAAGTGCAGTAGCATTTTTTAAAATTATTTTATTATTCCCATTCTGGTACATTTTATAAGTAAAAGATTACAAAAACATTTTCTGTCATACCTCCGCAGATAGTTTGGGTTTTATTTACCCAGGTTTTGAGATATCTGTTGTACCTGAGAATTGGGATGAATAGAATAGTGACAAATCACTGTTTACTTATGTTTAACCAACAGTCAGTGTTGCTCAGCACCTTCAGGACCTGCAGCGCCTCATCAACCCCACTGGCCCAGAGTGAGTATTAAGTATTTTTAGTTGTATGTTGAGTGAATGTGAAAGTCTGCACAGAGGCGATATTCTATATCTCTGTTGTTGTCAATAATTAAAAAAAATAAATAAACCAACAACACATTCGTCACATAGTCTCTTAATACTTTGACTTTCCTACCAACTGGTCCTTTCTAGTGACGTAAATCTTTTTAAAAAAATCACAATGTATCTCAGCGCTCTAGTCTTTAGCAAATGTTTCTCAAACAGAGGTAAACAGTCCAATTGTTTGGGACTATTTTCAGCCATGGAGTAAAACACATTTGGTGCTCTAGTTAGTATTCAAAGCAGCATGGTAAGAATGCAGAGTTGACTTGAAATAAACCACAGTGCCCATGTTCATTGCAATGAAGGAACATGTCACCCAGTGCAACCAAACGCAGAAATGTGTTTTTTTTGTAGTTTTTAGACAAAAACGCATAAAGACAGTAATTTAGACTTTGACAACACAATACATCTGATTGGTTTTGGTTCATTCATGAGAATTGTTGACAATATACAAATATAGAATATCCCCAAACGTTTCCTCAGTGTTTTTAAGTTTGATGCACTCACTCAGCGACAAATCAAGAAATAATGCATTTCTTTCTTTCTTTCTTTCTTTCTTTCTTTCTTTCTTTCTTTCTTTCTTTCTTTCTTTCTTTCTTTCTTTCTTTCTTTTTCTTTCTCCAGGGAGAAACAAGATCTTTCCAGAATGTTGGGTTAGTTCAGCTTGGTTAGAACCTTAAAGATTATCTTCCAATGCATCTATTATGCACGGTTAAGTGCAAATTTCTCATATTAAGTTTACATATTGTGTATGTAGGTAACATGTATGTAACACAATATATGAACAAATATTATATACACTGTTTGTGACCATTTATATTTCAGTACGTATTTCCAAAAATAATTTGAATATTTTTTGCACTTTTGAATGTAAAATGTGAAGTTTGTGTCAGTGATTTGTATTACACAGTATGTAACTTAGCATGAATAAGTACATGTTGTATTTTTCACACTGTAAATACAGAAAAATAAAGGCTTTGTGTAAGCGTAAGCACATCAACTGTGCCTGTCTCTTCTTTATAAACAAAGCTATTTAAGCTATTTTACCCTATGCAGACCCGGAAATAACTGTTTGTCCCTGTGTGCGTCACCTATTGTGTGGTTAATTGTCTACAAAATACTCCACAACCCCTCCTGTGATGTATGAGGCAAGACTTACTGGCAACACGATTTAATCCCTCCAGCATGTTTATGTTTACCTGCCAACCTGTCAGCAGGCCAGCGGAGGCAGATGGGAGGAACCTTTGGAAAAGGTCTTGTACACATGCTGTTCTTAAAAACAATGTGCGACCACTTAATTGTAAGAGAACACGGATATCCATAACCTAAATAAATCCTAATATATCGCTTATAGATGCCACATGACGATGAAAAGATGGGGCTTGTCTTGACATCCAGTGAGTATTCTGACCTTTCCCAAAAGAAGCCTAAACACTGCAAAAGCAGCCAAATCTTATCTTTGGTTGCTTGGTTTTCAAAACAAAGAGACAGATTCCTCCATTGTGTTTCTTCCTCAGGTTTGTTCCCACGGGACAGAGGGTGTAGTACAATGTATAGAATTTAAAGCCCACTGAGGCATTGTGATTTGTGATTTTGGGCTATGTAATTGTTTGTGTGTAGGTTGTGTGTTTGTTTTAAATTATATTATAGACATTGATCGTAGAATAAGTGCCTTGAAAATTAACTTTCATTTGTAACACATTACCAACACCGATGTCACCATGAAGCCAAAATGGAGCGCGGAAACTAACTGTCATGAGAACAAACAAACATCCTGTTCGTTGCACGGTGAAAGGATGGGAATGTACTGTTAATCCAAGAACCCAAAGTGCGTTGGCACCAATTAATAAATATAGTACTTGAGCGAAAGGAGAGCTCTTTCCCGTTTAAAGGACATCCTGTTTAGTGTTTTTCCACATTTGGGATGTGCAGCTTAAAGCGGGAGTAGCTGTGAGGATATTAAAGGTCAACTGGTTGGATGCGTCAGGGAGTCACTTTATTAGACCGAGACACAGGATGTATTAACACTACTTCACTGAAAAATCCTAATGATGCTGGTTCTGCACAAAACGTTTCCTGTCAGTCACTGACTCATGTCAGTTCTTTATTCTCTGTACACAAATAACACAATAGATCATTGTTTCATCTGATACAGGGGACAATAATCAGTACAGAATTAAGAGATGGATTTATGATATTTCCCACCTTAAATTTACCAGCAGGTACCTCCTTTTTTTATAAACAGAAGAGTGACAATAATAACATAATTATGGGCATGTAACTCAGTTACAGTTTTACTGCAAACAAGACAAAACAAATAACAGAATTGGTTGAGCAAAACAAAGGACAACATTGAAAAATATATAAAATTCCAACAATATTACAAATCTAAAAACTAAAGGGAAAGTGCAAATAAGAATCTGGTCATAAATAAGACACTGACTCTGGAAAACATTATACAGTGTACATAATACAGATTAGAGAGTGAAAAACGTGTTTGGAAGCTGACAGTTGAATCCAACAGTCAAATGGACCACGTGATCATGCAACACGTGTGCCACTGGGATCACAATCATCCAGCAAGTAGTGGCTGGCTGTTGTTTGGGGATCTTGAACCTGAGCATTGTGGACAGCACTGAGACCGCTGATGCAGAGTTTGGGGCCATTGTGTCGCAGCCTGCCCAGCCACCTCCCTGCTCCTCCTGCTGCAGGAAAGGGAACGGGTGCTTATGATTACGACCTCCTTCCTCACCTGGGGTCGCAGAACTGTGACCTCTTTTGTCTGTGGCTGCTAATGTTCCCCCTTAACTGTGACTTCTAATTGCATTTCCTATCTGCCTGGCCTCCCTCAGTCCCATGGCTGCCCAGGCTGGTAAAAACATCAGGGGGCAAACCCCTTTCTCTTGTCCAGATTTGATAGTGAGGGTGAGTCAAGCACTGGAAACAGCTGGGAGGGAAAAAGTACCTTAGCATTGACGTTTCAACACAACCATGACCTTCC
Organism: Hollardia meadi; assembly: GCA_037974645.1. Classification (NCBI taxonomy): domain Eukaryota; kingdom Metazoa; phylum Chordata; class Actinopteri; order Tetraodontiformes; family Triacanthodidae; genus Hollardia; species Hollardia meadi. The sequence continues at coordinate 15,655 of JBBPCS010064954.1, forward strand.
AAAAGTTCTGTTTTCTTAAAGAGGATGGCAATGACTTCATGTAACCCGTGTTTGTCCAGTTAGACCTAATGTAACCTCAGTTTTACGAACAATCCTAGAGTTGCGCATGTGATGTCAACATAACAAAACACTGCAGACGCAACTTTTCTTATGATTACTGCAGTACTACAAACAGCCTAACAACTCACATTTGAATTGGATTGGATTGGATTAGTTAAAGGTACATTGTACGTAAAGTTTTTCGGGGGAGAAGTTGCAGCTCCCAGTGGGTGTGTCGTGATGTACTGGTATTGACAATAACGTGATATTCAAAAATGAAATATTGGCATTGTGTTAATTTGTTAATATCATGTTAATAATCCAGTGCAGATGTGAGACCTTGTGGATCTTTTGTTTATCAGTTAATCTGATTTCCTTTTCACTATTCATTAAGTGTAATTGATTTTTTTTGGTACACTTTTGTACAGTGATGATCACAGATTCTCTCTCCACCTCGACACATATTTTGTGTGTAATTAATTCGCCAAAAAAGGAGACAAAACACACAATAAACAAAGTCAAAGATGAAATGAACTTATACTATTTTAAACCTTTCTATAATAGTCATTGCCATGTAATCTCCTGTCCATGGTAATCTTGTAGTGAAGTGTAGTGAAAATCTGATTTAAAAAAAAAAAATCTTAATATATTCTGATGATCCTGTTTCTTAATTAAGCAACTTTATTGTTAAAAGAAAAAATTTAAATGTGATTACATAATTCATGTTCCACGGCTGGAGGATAACAAGCATTTTGTTGCAATTAACCAAACGGAACAATTACAACAATTTAAAGCTATGGATGGTGAGTTATTTTAGAAGTATTTTTTGTTATTTTTGTAGAAAATCTCTTAACGTCCCAACACTAATCAACAAATCTCTGACAAGACCACAAAAAAAAAAAAAATCCGGAATCTGTGGATGCCTGTAATAAGCCCATACAATCATTTAATTGCTTACCTGTGTGTTTACCTACAGTAGGCTACCTGGCTACCTGCACGAACTCTGCCTGTACACTAATGACTGGAGTCTTCTGAGTGTATATATTGCTAGAGCTATTAGAAAGCTAGTTGCGGAAGAATGGCAGAGAAAGTGCAGCTAAATTCTCCATACTGACGATAGCCGTGTTCAATTTTTACTTTCATTATTATATTGTTGGGGGTTTTCCAACATGAGAATGATGTGGATGGAATGGATACTGAGGGACAAATAACTTTTTCCTCAAGTGTCAATTGTTTTCATGAGCTGAGCTGTTGTAAGCAGTGCACAAGTGTCCTATTTATCTATGTCATTGATTATCCATCACACAGTAAGAACAGTACTGCTGCTACACCACAGGCTGGGATAGAGAGACGATAGTTGATTATCTAGTCTGCTAAGAAAGAGTTGCAGAGCTAAAGCCACTGCTGTTACTTGGTTTCGATTCCTTACTCCTACCAAGAGACATGAGTCCTGGCCCCGGGGGGGGGGGGGGGGGGGGGGGGGG
>JBBPCS010064965.1:0-17177 GCA_037974645.1 Hollardia meadi
CAAGCCAGTGAACTTGATTGGAGTGTTGTTTGAATCGCGGCGCTGGGGACATAGCGAACTCTGTGTACCTGTGTGGCTGTGGCTGGGGATCAGGGTCGGCGGCACCGCCCTCATTCAACCAATTCAACCAATGACAGGGATGCACACTGAATTTCAACCAATGACAGGGCGGCACACTGCAAGGTTATATTTTGAGAGACGCACAAGAGGGGGAATTTTTTGAATGTCTGACAGTCTACTAATAACATTTTCGTCTCGTCAACGAAAACCAAACATACATGTCGTCATAGTTGTCATTATCTATGATCTATTTTTAGCTCGTCTCGTCTCGTCTTAGTCATGGAAAAAAAGGTAGTTGATGAACATTTTTCGTCATCGTCTTTGTTGACGAAATTAACACTGGCTTGAAGCACTAATGATGTCGTCGTCGTCCACGTCAGCAGTGCAATTAGTGGATTTTCTTTTTTTTTGACAGATTTCGGAGTCGGGCTTGATCGAGATTCTAGAAAAAGTCAGTCAGCAAACAGACAAGAAGACAACTGTCAAGGTAAGTTCCACTGAAATGTCAGCTATGTTTTGATTCATTATCAGTCACTTGTACATCTCACTCCATTTGTTCTCTTTACTTGTCAGTTCAACAGACGGAGGGTTATGGACTCGGATGATGAGGATGATTACTAACTTTCAAACGGAGCCCTGGAATGAGTCAAGAAATCCGGAGAGGATATGCTTTACTGGGACTCTAATAGCATCTCATACTAGCTAAATCCTGGGATGCCAGAGTTGACATTGTGGCATAAGTAGTGGGGTGTAGAATACACACAGTGTCAAATAAGGCGTTCTTTTTCGATGAAGTTGATACAAATGTGCACTGCTTGTGTTGTACCCCTAACCGTTCATGGCACTGTGTAACTCCTCTACTCCCCCTCAATGGTTACTCTTTTTTTTCTTTATTTTCACCATGGTTGACTTCTGTTCTTGAAACAGAAGAAACTAGGTAAAATGCAAAACTTTGCTTGTACATTTTATCTAGACTGTTCTATGAATACAATAAATTGTTCTCTATTCAGGGAAAGCATTCCATTAGCTTTGGATGATGCACTTGGATATTTTCTTTTTACTGACATGTATCTCAAAGGTTTACATAAAAATCGAAAAGAGCCTTAAATTAAAAAACATTTCTAGTGAACCACATCTAAAATGATCAGTTTTTGTATGAACGAGTCTTCACCCACATAATTATTACAGTTGTGACGATGCTCAATGCAAGAACAGGAAACTTGGCAGCATCATCACACCATATCCTCATCACCCTACAAAGAGTTGATGTACTCTTAATTTTTGGATGATTGATTTTTCTGAATTAACAATCTAATTTTGGATTTCATTTCAGAAATAACAAATTCCCAATTGTGTCCAACTATTGAAATAAAAAGCATGAAGGAGAAATATTATTTTATTTTTTATTTGTAAGAAATTCTCTGTCAAGTCTGATGACACTACTGATTTGTGATTTGTAAAGCTTTGTTTATATAATCAACATATATTAACAAGCCATACTCGAATAACCAAAGGAAATAACTTTAAACTGTAGCATTGCCTTGAATTGGTTAGCAGCACTGTTAGCAGTACACATTAATTTTTAACAAAAACTTCAGTTTAGTCATACATCCAGTTAGTCACACTTAAAATTTATCATTGCTTTACACTTATGTGTTACTGTGTTGTTGTGGAAGAGGATATGTACAATTCTACAAGAAAAGGAGTTTCTGGCTAAAGAGTTATCACTATTGGTGGCGGGAGTTTTCAGATCCTTTACTTAAGTAAAATTAACAATACCACAGTGTAAAAACACCCCACAACAAATTTGATGCATTTTAAAAGTTTGCCAGAATAAAAATTAAAGTATATATCATACACAACATTTAGATTGATGAACATTGTAGTGGCTGTTTTAGCATGCTTTTAGTCAGCAGAATATGATTTAGTTTTGATGTGTAATCCAATGAATTCAACCTTTTAGTGAAGACCCAATGTACTCACAATCACACTCACAGCATATAACATAGCATTAATCAGCATAATGGTAATCAAGCAACTAAAACGAACAGTTACATACATTTAGACCCCTTTCCATGTACAACTTGTATGCGCACATGGGGCAGCTATCCACCTAAAAGTAGATGCACTGCTATGGAGACTGGAACATGTCACTGTGAAACTATTACTGTTAAACTATTATTATTACTAATGCATTGAACCGCATTCTAAAGTTGTAACTGGTCAAGCTAATTTTAACTATATACCATAAACTGCGTTTTAGTTTATTTATAGCAATCCATTATTCATAAGGTCATCATATGTGGTAGTTTATGTGTAATGAGTATAGCTGTCATGTGGACATAGTGGAACAAAAGCAGGTCTCCACTTTGATTTTGAAATGTGGTGCAGTTGTAGTTATTATAAAATGGAAATACTTAAGCATATTGTGCTGAAGTACAGCATTTGAGTACTACATTCAAACACTAACACACTGAATATATATATATATATATATATGCTTTACTTTACTTACTACTTATCTTACTGCAGCTTTCGAAACAGTTACATTATTTGATGTCAGTTTGATTTTCTTTTTAGTTCACAATCATCACTTCCACACAAAGTTAGTATTCAGTGTGGGATGGCCTCGGTTCTTGCCCCATTTTCGCACGACTGTGGTCAGATGATCTCTCATTGGCTATGCTGACTGTTTAGGGAAAATCGCTCGGATCTGATTGGATGCGGGGTTGACCACATGTTGAACACCAGCCAATCGAGAGAGACGTCTAGGAGAAACGCTCTGGTATGGTTGAGAAGTATTAGCTAAAACTGAAACTGCTAAACACGAGAGGAGACTCTTACAGTGTATTGCAGAATATTCAGGTACAATTTTAAAAATACAAACATCGGCTTGCATTTGCAGTAAAGTCTGAGGATAGTATGGACAAGTCAAACATAGTTACATGCACCGCTCCTGTGAATATAGCTGTCATTAAATACTGTAAGTATCACCTCGATTTATGTAGCTTTGTGTAGTGACGTTAGCGTTAGGTTTGTAGCTTATTGATTAAGCTAAATCTTGTCAAATCGTCAATACATGTGTTTCTGGTATGGAGAATTGTGTTCCATGGCTCTCTGGATACTGGGTATGAATGGGTGGATTTAGTGTCGAGTATACTCACACTTTTTCATTGTATCAATCTGATAATAACTCAACTCAGTTATATCTTACATTGTGTACGAAACTTTTCAGGGGGGAAGAGAAATGAAGAATTAATTCTACCCATTAACTCATCTTTGAGCGTCACATTGCATCAAGACCAGGTATTTAACTAAACTGCATTTTCATCAATCAGACTATGATTCTTGGCATAAATAAATCGTCATGAATAAAAGTTTACAAAGAAGCTAATTTAGTTATGCTTGTCACAGGACGTTTATGTTTACTTGTAGTTTGAGTTTGTCTTCTTGAAAGTCTTAAAATATTTATATCCACCTGTGTTATTTCATACATTGTGAACTTTTGCAGAACTGGAATAAGAAGAATATAGCTTCAGCATTTGAGTGACACGGTATCTGTAAAAGGTTTCTTTGAAGAATATAAGATGTTACAAATATATGATTACGATTTTATTTTTTTTTAAAATGACCTTGCCATGGAACTGTGACCTAATGATGGAGAACATAAATTGCATCATATATGATGTGCAGATATCTTGAGGCTAAAGTTTTCAGATTTGGCTTTGTGTTCGTGATAAAATAGCTGTGATTTGATATAAATCTAAATCAATCTAATCAATCTAAATTTCTCTGTCTGTTTAGCTGAAAACAACCACAACAGTTGCAACCAGCAGATCATTTCAGGAAGATCGAATATGGCTCAATGGCAAAGAGGAGGACATAACCCATTCAAGACTACAGTCCTGTTTGAGAGAGAGTGAGTCATAAGCACATAGATGGCTATAACTGGAAGTTAAAGAGTGCAGAACATTCTGTCATCTTTTTTTGTGTTTCTGTATTTAGTTCGACGATTAGCAAGGAAGAGACGTAATGACGGGGACTCCGGTTTGGATTTGACTGGCTCGTCTCAAAAAGTCCACATCTGTTCTGTTAACAACTTCCCCACTGCTGCCGGACTCGCCTCCTCAGCTGCTGGATTTGCTTGTCTAGGTAAGTGTCAAAATTAAGTCAGAATTACACTTATGACGCAAAAGTACTAATATTATTGAAGGCAAGTTCAAGCCATAACCTGTTACCTGTGTGTGCCCAGTCTTCAGTATGCCAGGTCCTATTTCACATTCCCCATTTTACCCGGTCTTGTCTTACTTCCTCTGATCCTGTGTTGCAGTTTACACTCTGGCCCGGGTATTTGGTGTAGAAGGGGAATTGTCTGGGATTGCTCGGCAGGGCTCAGGCAGTGCATGCCGGAGTATGTATGGAGGGTTTGTCCAATGGATCATGGGACAGAAAGATGATGGCAAGGACAGTCTGGCCCAGCAGGTGGAGCCAGAGACTCACTGGCCTGAGCTCAGAGTCCTTGTACTTGTGGTAGGTTAGTTTGTGTGCATTTGAGAGACTGAACGTGACAAAATGAGACTAAAAGAATGATGCAAGCCTGTTATGTCTTGGCACATTTGTGCTGTTTTGTGAAAGTCACATAATTAATTTCTTACTTCTATAAATGACAATTTATTGTCTAACATGTAGAGGAAGCATCATGACTAGTGGCATAAAATGCACACTTTATTTGGAAGTAGTACAAAGTTATATCAGGCATTAATGATGCATTTTGCCACAGGCCAGTGCTGAGAGGAAGCCCGTGGGAAGCACCTCTGGGATGCAAACCAGTGTACAAACTAGCTGTCTCTTAAAGGTACTTTGTTCAAATTACCATTATGGTCAATACTGTTAAAAGTGGAAGTTACATTCATTTAGACTGCACTTAAAGCTGACTTATTGTTACTTACAAGAGAATCTATGTCTAACTTCTGATTGTGTGTGTGTGTGTGTGTAGCACCGGTCCGAATCTGTCGTCCCAGGCCGGATGGAAAAGATGATTGAAGCAGTACAAAAAAAGGATTTTGCTGCATTTGCTGAACTAACCATGAAGGACAGTAACCAGTTTCATGCCACCTGCCTTGACACATACCCTCCCATCTTCTACCTCAACAGTGTGTCTCAACAGGTTATCAATTTGGTGCATCGCTATAACAGACATTATGGGGAGACAAGGGTGAGTAACATTACACTTCTGTTTCTGAGAAAGTATGTAAAGATATCTATATAGCAGTCCTCTTGTTTTAATGTTTTTACTGTCTGCTGTTAATTCATTTGGACAGCTGTGTATTTACGTTACTTTAAAGAAAATCCTTGTTAACACATTGTTACTCAACAATAACACAACTCTGACAATAAAAGAAAGCAAATCAAATGTTAACTGTGATGGATTCAGATATAAATTCAAAATAAAATAATAAATAAAGATAAATAAATAAATTTTTTTTTAAAAAGTGAAGTCTTGGAAAATTGTTGGCCGTCACATCCTGCAGTACATTATTTGAAGTTAATGGAGTTAGAACATGTAAGCTAAAAACAGACTAAAAGTACACAAAAGTTCTTTAGATCATTTGTGTCATCATTAAGCATATGTTCCTTCCTGTGTTAGACATTTGCCTCAGTTAATGCAGCTGAACTTCTGAGATGGCGTAACGGAGATGTGAAACCTGTGTGGTGGTTTTCAAACTGGGGAACAGAAAAACTCTCCCTCTTTGTATGACGGTCACCGTCTGTTTGTTTCCCAACAGGTGAGCTACACATTTGATGCAGGACCCAACGCTGTGATCTTCACTCTACAGCAGCATGTTCCTGAGTTTCTTCAGGTGGTTCAACATTTCTTCCCCCCAGAGACCAATGGAGGACAGTAAGTTGACAGTTACCAGACTTACTTGGCTTCAATGTGTAGTTGGCTTCAAAATTTTGCTTACATACAAACTAATTAATTTATGTAAATAATATAATCTACATACATAAATGCACATTGATATACAGTTATGATTAGTTTCATTGTACAGCCCAGTTTGTACAAAAACAAATACATTTCCTTGATACATGACTGTGTTTTTTTTCTCCAAATAAGCAGTTTTACTCTCTTGTTTATTAAGGTGTGTGTGTGTGTGTGTGTGTGCGTGTGCGTGTGCGTGTGTGTGTGCGTGTGCGTGTGCATGTGTTTCAGCCTCCATAAAATGAGTCATTGAATTTCTCTTCCTTCTCTGTAGGTTTATTAAGGGTCTTCCAGTAAACAGTGTTGCTCTTTCTGAGGAGCTGAAACAGACTATTGGTCTGGAGCCCATGCCAAAGGGAATAAGCTACGTTATTAGTACCAAGGTACACACACAGATGTAATAACTCTGTAGCTCTGTTCTTTTTCTGTTCACTTAACCAGCAACTAAAAATCAATGTTTGGTCAATGTCTTGGTTGGATTATATTAAAGTTTAAATAGACAACTTTACACCCCCCAGTGTTTCCAAGTGGGATTATTTTTGGCACCGCAGTCGCAAAGACAGCGTTAGTAACATGGCTACTCCTAGCAGCCTGGTTACTGTCCAAAGAAAAAGCAACCGTCCAAAGAATTGAACATAGAAAATCTGATTTCAGTGCTATGATACAGGCAGAGTAAACACCCGGTTGTATTAATAAGTAGGCAGGTCTTGTTACTTACTGATCTAATAGAAAGAATAGTAGCATGACCAGTAAAATGAAAGCAAGGCTTACAGGGAACCAATCTAAACGCATTTTTTCTTTAGCTATTACACTGCAATATATATCTACTTCCTAATGACAAGTTAAAGCAAAAACATTGTCATTGCCTGTTTTAAGGCAGCACATTATATAGCAGTAGAAACATGTGATTTATCAATTGTCAGATTGTGGATGAAGTTTAGATTTATAGCTGCATTTCCTTAAGATGCTCTTATGTAACATGTTGTTTCCCTACTTCAGTTGAAAATTGTGGCATATATTGTGATATACAGTAGTTCCTCTACTTTGATGATGTTACACTATTAGTATTTGTAACCAGCATTTGACCTTTGAATGTTTTATTAAGCAACACTGTTTATTTAGGTAAAATTTTATTAAAACAATTATTTAAATTAGATGCATTTTCAGATGTTAACACAGACACACTCACAGAGGACAAGTCTGTTCTTTGGTACAAATCTGTGGCACAATTTTTTTTAATGTTTTGTGTACAAGGCTGGACCAGGCCCTTGTGCTGTGGAGGATCCCGCTCAGCATCTACTCGGATCTGATGGCTTGCCTAAGAAGATGATGTGATGTCCTGCAGCCCTGAACAGACAAAGTTCCACTGAGCAATAATAAAGCCCAGATAAAGCCTAGATAAAAGTTGCATTAGTCATACGCAACTAGGTTTTTACACATCACAGCAACAGCAGGTATGTTTTTAAAGGTATTTCTCCAACAGCTAGCGTTGCTTAAGAGCCCTTGAGCAATGCACTGAAACCAGGGTTCCTCTGCTGTAGTAAAAAGTATGTAATTTGATTTTAGTCATTTCCAGGTCTGGATAAGTTCTTTATAACTGTACTAAATCCAGACATCCGCGACCAGGTTAGTTTGATGAAAAAAAATGCAGCATTAAACTTATTATTACTTATAAATTAAACTTATCTTAATATTTGAGTTATGCAGTCATGTAATTATCAGAAAAGTGAGCTATTTCTCCTTGGAAATCAACTTTCATCATTTCTATTGACACGGTGAATAAACAAGCCTGCACAGACCCACTGAAAATTAAATTTTATTTCAACTCTTTTCCATTCTTTTAAAAAAGAGACTACACATTATGAAGAGGAATAATAATATAATATTATACAGTATATTCAGTATGTTAAGGGACTTGTGTTCTCTTTTCTAGTTCCCTGTGAATTGTAAATAAACATGCCTTTTGTTACTGTCTGGGTTTAAGGTAATACTGTTTATGTAAATATACATGACAAAAACTGAATGACGCTGCTCTGTTTAAGCATTGCAGCTTGAATAAAATGCTGTGCATTTAATTTGTGTAGGTTCGGTGATAAGTGACTTTTATGAGCTACAGTACCTAGCTATAATCTTCTAGCAATTATTTGGCAACATGGCATACATTTTCAGACTATGATGTATGTAAATGCAATGTGACAGTTTGATGATTAAAACACTTCTTTCCATAATAAACATCTGGTTTATTTGTACTCAGGTGTCAAACATGTCTAAGAAATCTGGACATTTGATGTGGAAAAATGTGGAATCTTGAAATGGAAAATGTTTATGAACCCTGTGAACCATAACTACAGTTCACCACCTGTCTTAGCTGATGCCTATTTGAGGCTTTGCATTTACATATGTAGCCTTCTGTCCAAGGTGGGTGTTATAAATAAGTTGACTTCAATTCTGTTTTCATCTTTCATCTTCTGAAAACATTATTTTAGACCTACAGTAAATGCATAGTTTGTAACTTTTGTTCTGTGACATTAAACAAAATATATTTTAGACAATATAATTGTTTCCTGCATCGTCTTTTGTACGATTGTTCAGGGACAGGTGCAAAGTAAGGAAAAGAAATCCGATGGTCTAATGAATGTTCACCTGGATCAAACATGTATTAAAAAAAAATAAAAATCTAACGTCTTTGAAGAGGTTTGTTTAATAACGTCATACAGAATGACTTCCTGAAGACAGACAATTAATAACATGTATAAAGTTCGTGAGCCACATGCCCGTTTTATCTTTATCGTAACTGTCTGGTGGTGAGTTTGTTCCACCCCTCCTGTAGTCCTGCACTAAACGCAAATGACGACCGAATAAGCCCCGCCTCTCAGCCAGCTCTTCGGCACACCTCAAATCTCGTAAATACATTCGCTTCCTTGTAGAAAAATTAGTTCTGTGTAGTTGTAAGTAGTTGAGTCGTCCTCGGGAGAGTTCCAGCTTTGTGCAGAGGGGCTTCAAAGTTGAACACGATGGGCAGAATCGAGTGGGCGATGTGGGCCAACGAGCAGGCTCTGGCTTCGGGACTCAGTGAGTAGGCTATCAAAACTTTTTCTAAAGATGAACGGGTTATTTATTTATTGAGTTAATCAATCAATTAATGTTTTAGAAATTAATCAGCAGTTTAATTCAAGCGAGCAGCTTAATTCAAAAATAATGTTGTTTTTTGTGTGTGTGTGTGTGTGTGTGTGTTGGGTTTTTTTTTTATAGGAAATACCATTAAATCATTTCAACCAACTGCCTGCTTTAATAAATCATGAATAATAAATTAACAAGAAACCGCATTTCAGAGTCAATTCGATGTATAACCCAACATGGGCTTGTCTCGAGTCATAAGTCATTTTGTTTGGTTGAAGTTTTAATTTAATCTTCCTGTTTCCTTATTTCAGTTCTCCTCACTGGAGGCGTGGTAGGGGTGGCTGGACAGTTCAGAGGCTGGCAGTTTGCTGCTTATGCAGTGTATCCTTTCTACTTTGCATAAACCAAAACCATACAGTTAGATTTTTTTTAAACTCAAAAAACTCAAGTTTGAAGAAAATTGCAGCCATATAATTTGCTGCTATTCAGCCTTTATAGGACAGCCTTTATGTACCATTGTATGTGTAAGAATGAATAAATCAAGCACAGTTGTGATTAAAACTAGGTAATTAAATTATTATTATAATATAATATATATATATATATAAAAATAAATTGTTAAATAATAAGGTGGATAAAATGTAGGGGAGTTGAGTAAATTACCATATTTACATTTGGCAAGGTAACTTTACTGTATTAAGGCTGTATTAAATGTGTCTGCTTCCTTTTGCATGCATCAATCCTGATATTTTTAAATTTGTGAAAAAACAACATGGTAGAAGTTTTTTTTTTTTCATCTTTGCATTCTAACCATATTGTGCATATATTTTCCTTTATATCAGTTTGTCTATCCAATCATTTTCTTTACCGACAGAACCTGCTCAGGGTCACAGATGTTGGATTAATTTAAATTTAAATGACCTGTCATTAGTTATGATGTGACTTAGGGATCCTTGTGAATTGAAACAGCCTTGACAGATATTCAGTGCTGCTGGAGTGTTTGTGTGTCTACTTGAGTATCCCAGAAGCAAAAGGTCCAAGGGTACGAGTGTGGAGAGACCGTAAGTTGTGTCTTCATTTGTTTTTTTTCTGACATGTAGGCTTTACTTTAATGGACACTGGTGATGACTGCCAGTGAAGCTTATCACTCATTCCTCATTATTGTTTTTCTCCTCAGGGGCCAGTACTGCTTCACAGTGTGTGTAAAAGCCTTTGGGCCACTGACAAGGAACTATTATGTCAGAGCGTTTTTACATGCTGCGTGAGTCCATTACATTAGTCACTCTCCTTTGCTGGACAGCATTCTTCTCATTCACAGTTAGGCTTTTCAACGAAATTGTCATTAGTCTTTTGTCCTCAAAATCCGTTTCCATCTTTCTTAGAATCTGTGTACCCGGAGGTTTCATGCTTGCTACTGTCCTCGGATGTGTCTGCCTCGGCATTGCCAGTCTCATTTACCTAGTGGTAAGTTTGTTTTACCACCTGCTATAATCTCCAATATAGCAGATTAAGTCCTGTAACAACTGTAAAGTTGTTAGATGAGGCAGGAAGTGGCCAGTTGACTGAAACAAGGAAGAGATTGTCTCATTTCTGCTACCTCTGTTGAGACATAGCCCTGCAGTTATGAAATTTGACCAGTCAGGGGTGTGGTTTAGCTTGATCTCACACTAGCCAACAATTACTGACTTGTTTTCCTTGTCATCTTCTTGCTTTCTAGGCAGCTATCCGAGGTGAACACTGGCAGCCCATTCTCCCAAGGAAGGAGACCCGAATGCCAGTTGCACAGAGCATCAAGAATCCTCCTCAGAATCCACCACCAAGACCTCCCGCAGAGATGCGTAGGAAACGGGTCGACGACCTCGAGGGAGCAGCCTACGACAACCCCATCTCTGTCACTGCCAATGAGTAACAAATCCAGTGCCCCATCCTCTGCGTCCCCTGTCTGCCTGAGAATTTTGCAGTTAAACCCATCCAAAGCAGTCACAGTGGGGTGTCACCAGATCCTGTGATTCTGGATAAATGAAGTTTTCTGAAGTTAAGTGAAGCTTGGAACTGGGCTACATATTGGGTCCACACCTTCATACCTCAATCGGCAGAGAAATATCTTGAAAACAGGGGAAAAAAAGTCTCTTGGCAAGAACTGAGAATTCAAAAGAAGGCAGGGTAAAGTGAATGTGTTATTTTATTTTGTCATGTATTATTTTTTTTCTGAACAGAACAAAAAACATGTCAAAGGAGATGATTGTGCATGCTATTAGCTGCTAAGTGGCAACCACATACAGATACTGTCAAGTTAAAAGACTGTAGGTGATGGTGGTATTTTTTACTGCTGTTATAAAAATGCAAACCAGTGCCCTTCTTCTGCTCCAACCACCATATATTTTATACTGTACTGAATCCACTGCATTGTGTTGCCAGGCATAGATCTTACAATATTGTATATGGGTATTTATGTATTTCTTGAAATCAACTGATCAAAACTGTAGGTTTGTAGTAGGACTACATAGCGCTATTTGCTAGGTTTAAATTGACCGATTGGCACATATGTGTACATGGCTGATGTTATCAATTTGCCATTTTTTCCGTTACTTTGGTGTCTTGTAAATAAATCCTGTGTGCCCACTGAGTCATGATCTGTCTTGGGTTTGTACTTTCTTATGTTTTATTTGACAAGCCTCCTCTGAAAAGTTATTTTAAGTAATGACATTTGCAACTTCCCTCTTTCACAAATACACTGAATTTCACTATATCAGAATTTCCCCGTCTCATCTCTAGTGCTTATTTTCTCACATTGTCACAATGCCGTCCTTTGTTCGCTTAAGATGGAAAAAATGTCCACATTAATGAAGCTGACTTAACTGCTGGTTGCTAGACAAGTTCTACGAGTTGGTGTTATTTCTTTTCTAATGTCTTTGTTTCCACAGCTGACATGTTAAGCAGCTGGAGTAAATTCACTTCCTTTAGGTTTGTGTGTGGAAACCACAGAGGTGCAATGGTACTTCCTCATTTTAGCCTAACCACCACAAATGTACATTAAGATTATTATTATTATTATATATTAATGCCCCTTATGAGTACTTCTAAGTTAAATTCCTGTAGTGTGTTGTATGCAATGTGGATTTTTTGTTTGTTTGTTTACCACTGATCAATGCAATAAGTTATTTATTTATTTATTTTTAATTGTGCCTGTTTTGTCTTATTCGGGTAGCTTTACTCAGGTTAATGCTGACACCTTCTGGCAGATGAGAGAACTACAATCTGGGTAGATTTGGAGCAGTATGTGTTGCATTAGATTTTTAGGCAATGTGATGCAAAAAAAAAAGTCAATTTCTAGCCCACAGAACAATTCAAATACTTCATACAGAGGCTGTTTCAGATATTTCAAAAGTTAAAAGAATTTATAACATACTCAGAACTTAAGGAAATAAGCTATAGATATAGCTATTGTACCTTTTGGCAGAATAGAATTAAGAAGTAGCCTAAAATCAAAAACAACTAAGAAAAGTGGTAACACAAGATGTAACACAATACTTTTCTATTCAAGCTTTAGTTACAAGGTCTAACATCTGTGTTAGAGTCAGAGGAATATGGTTAATTTAATAAGACAGAGGCTGTGACACCAACAATAAACGAACTGAGCTATGCATACGTGTCCTGTCCTGAGACCTGATCAAGATAAAGAGATAAAGATCAAATTTCTTCTTTTTTTGTATTTTGTTTTACCAGTGAGAACCTCCAACTGAAAGACAATTATAGTTCCTACATGCCAGGACTGTATGAGAATGAATACTATACTGTCTTTATGATTTTATCTATACTTGCTGTTATTGTTCGCCTATTACGATATACTGACATTTTTCAACTCCTTGCACCAATTGTTTATATTATATGGTCCTTGGATTTATCAGGTGCTTGCATTGTGGGTTTTCTACTATGAATGTTGATTGTCATACTCTTTAACTCTTTGTCCTCTAATAGCTACTCTGTTCAGCTGTTGCATGTAGCTGTTTTTTTTGTTATTTTAATTGATAATTTAAAGTAGAAAACAGTACATAGTACATAATAAACTAGACGCCTAGCTAACATTTACAGTGATGTTGATCAATATGATTGGGCCCTGTGAAAATAAAAATACGATCAGTCAAACGTATTGGTGCAATTCTTCATCCATCCTGCAGAGAGCAGTAACATGCTCAAAAATGTTGAGACATTTAAAAGAAGAAGAAGAAAAAAAGGGCAACGGAATTGGATCTCACTAGGCTACATAGGTTTGTTGTGTGTGTCAGCTAACTAAAAACTGTTTTAATCGAGAATATCGAAGTATATGTGTCCCACGAGCAACGGACAATGTCTACCCGGGCTCTGCGAAGGCTGAGAGGGAAACAGCGGGGTCAGGAGGCTTTGGACCTCGGGGATCTAACTTTGGGTGACAGCCCGGAGGAGCAGGCTGCGGGTGAAGAGGAGCAGGTGGAGAATGCTAATGTTTCTCCTCCAAAGGGAAAGAAAAACAAGGCTCAGAAAAATTTCAGCAATATTTTTGAATTGGTAAGGCGATAATGTAACTTCCAAGTTGTACGTTACCTTTTACATGACGTTGGTACGCGTTTCATCATCATTTCTTGCTAAATACATTGCTAACACAGGCTAGCCGTGTGGCGTTAGCTCATTTTTCAGCTTATTAACTAAACGTAGATACATTATATGGTAGGTCAAGGTTAGCTAAGAATGTGTCACATTAGAAAATCACTGGGAGGTAGTTTACATCCCCAACATTTCAGGACGATTAACAAGAAAAGCTCCAGTGTACTGTACGTTACAATCATAAGTTAGCCTTTAAAGTGTATTCCTAAAGTGACACAAAATGAAGACATATACAAATATATGTCTATATGAATAGGTTGTCAATTGATCAATAATGAATAGTTCAATGTGTCTCTATAGTTAATTATCTTAATTTAAAAGAAAATATTGTAATTTAACTCCAGCTAAGACAATGATCTATTCATTAATGATCAAATTTTGGACAGATGTGTATGTGAATGGTCAAAACTAAGACATTTGAATATGGATTTGCATAGGCTTTGTCTTTAATAATGATAATATCAAGAATGCATACTTGAATTCAAAATGTATGGAATGTCAACAAGATTTGCTTTATGTTATGACAAAATATAAATAAAATAAATCAATCATCTGATTGTTATATCAAGGTAACATCTACTTTGCATCAACAATATGACGTGGAAAGTGGAAATCCCTTGTCAAAATCATAATTGCAAATACTTGACTTTTTTTACTCTGTAAAATCCATTTTACAGCGGTTCAGGTTAATATTAATAGTTATGACACTATCACCAGCATCTTAGATGTTATTTTTCATAACATTAAGCTTATTTAATGTAAAGGCTGTTTACACCAACCAGTTAAAAGGAAGATTTATTCAACACACAAATCCACTCCATGGGTAGTAGTTGCCATTTAATTATTGTAACCATGAAATTATTTCAGGAAAAGATGTTTTGCAGTGTTCCATCTAGGCATTGACTTTTTACTCATGTTTAGCACTGCTTTACCCTACACACTTTCTTGCTATTTTCCCTTTTTTTTATTAGATTGGTGATGCAGACGAGGCAGAGAAAATTTCACCTGATGAAGACGCAGAGAAACCAGACGGAAATAAAACAAGTGATAACGGAGACACTGAGAAACTATATCAGAAGCAAGAAGCGTCTACACAGGTAAATGTGTATAAATAAACCTAAAAAAAGATGGTGTCTTTCTGTTTTCTTCTGCGTTGACTTAAATATGTATATATTTGCATATATTAAACTGTCATCTCTTTCTTTTAACAGTCTTTGTCTGGAGACAGAGTTAAAAAGAAGAAGAAAAGTAAGAGGAAGAAGACAAAAGTGACGTCAGAAGATGGAGAGGTGAATGTGTTGAGAAGGGATTCTATATTTGCTCTGATAAGACAGTTGTAAAACTATATTGATAAGCCATGCTACACTTGAACCTTTTTGTTAACATTTAGTACATGTAATGAATATAAATTTACTGATAATAACAGTGGCTTACAACCTCTCTTCAGAGCCAGAAACTACACAATAAACAAATCTGTAACTCCTTTTGGGAAGGGAATGACAATTACATTTTTTACTTTCAGGAGGATGTACCAGATGATAACATTGATTTATTGCTGGAGAACCTGGAGCAGTCCAGTTGTCTGAGTTTGCAAAATGAAGATTGTGGAGGCTCTGACAGAAGATCTGTGCTACATGTGGAACATAGGTGAGGAGACCAACATATCTCATGTAGACAAATTATATAGATTCAGATCAGATATTTTTTGTTATGTTCTTTTCACCACCAAAACCTGACTTTGGTGGTGACAGAGGTATTGATCTCTACATTTACATATACACAACAGTAGTGTACTGTATTATTCTAGTAGTTACTGTGTTACATACATTTAAGCTGTTATATGGTTCAAAATAAACACAGTTATCAATATGTTAACTGATGAATTCATAATAATAGGTCTTGACCAGCGCACAGCTGATATGACTTGACTTAGACAATGACTGTCTTAAATATACATTGCCACCATGTGGTGGCAGTTGGCTCACACAAGAGGATCAATTTATTTGGAGGCTGTCTATCTCAGGGGATGCACTACAGTGGTTTAATACTGGTTAAAACATGTTGCACGTCTGGCCACACAACCAGCGATGTCAGAGTTATTTCAATTAACTGTCAAAGAAAAAACATGTGATTTCATGTGGGCTGCTGTTTTTAGACATGCAACAACACTGATACAGAGGCAGAAGGTTTTGGCACAGATTGTCTAATTTAAATGTGCGAACTCTGCAGAGCCACTTTGTCATTGTTGTCATAGATAAATTGCACTCCGTAGACGACTGCTTAGATGTTTATCACTCATATGCGCTTTTCATACAACATCCATGGAAACCTTATCTGCCACTATTTTTGTTCATTGACTGAAGATACAGTTAAACATGTAAAAGCAGGGATGAATTGATACTGATGTTTCATGTAACATGGCCGATACTGACACTATTTACCTTTGAAAGAGCACAAATTAGATAATACAAACAACCTTTAATATTACCTTATTTTACATGAAAAAGATTCTTTTTTTTGAAAACTGCTTCAAAAGTCTTTTTAGCCTTCTATAAACCTACAAACTGATGGAAGGGAAGTCACGAGCCAGTACCTCATGCATGTGATAGCGTAAAAGTGTTGCGACACAACAGATAAACATCGGTCACTGTTTTCAGTGAATGTCAACTTATGTGCCAGTAGCTGTCAACAAGGCAAATAGCAGCCGAACATCAGTATTGGCTGATATTTGCCTTGTTGAAGTCTGTACACCCCTATGTGAAAGTTGACATTGTTAACCTCAAAACAGACAAAACATCATACAGATTACATAGTTATGTTGTGTGTGTGTTTTTTTTTTCTAGGGCTACAACTAACGACTATGTTCATTATCCATTAATCTGCTCATTATTGTAATGATTAATCAACTACCGGTAATCACTTAGTCTATAAAATGGCAAAAAATTGTGAAAAAAATAATCATTTAATATTCCCAGAGCCCAAAGTGATCTTGCACGCCGTCCCAAAGCTCTTATTTCTGCTCTGAGGATCGAGGAGTGACTCTGAGGAGCCATGAGCAAGGATACACGAGGGCAGCCTTCACAGAAGTCTTTTACTGACTGACACTCCCCCTTAATGCATATCAGCTATTGATTGTAGGCTGCAGCTGATCGGACTGATCAGATACATCACAACAACACTGGAGTTTCATAACGGAGTTCAACAGCTAACAGATTAATTACTGTCTAGTTTTATAATGGGTCTGGATGATTTAAGGAGCACAAACAACTTTCTTCATTTGTCAGAAAGATTTGTCCTTTCATGATCTCTTATTTCCCCCATTAACTTTTATTCTGGATACAGTTAAAGTCAGAGAGAGTAGGAGAGTCTGTCT
>JBBPCS010064995.1:0-17174 GCA_037974645.1 Hollardia meadi
TGTGTGTGTGTGTGTGTGTGTGTGTGTGTGTGTGTGTGTGTGTGTGTGTGTGTGTGTGTGTGTGGTGTGTGTGTGTGCAAGAAACACAGAAAGGTTAGCACTATTGACTGCTGCTAGTACAGCCACTAATGTGGATGCCAGTAAGCACTTAAGCGATGATACAGATTTGTGTGTGTGTGTCTCATAACACTTTTTTTTTCACTTTGCTAATACACTTATCTGTTTCTCTCTCCCCTTCTCCGATTCCCTACCATGTACACAAACACTCAGGCTACATCCACACTAGTAGGTTTTCATTTTAAAACCATTTTTAAAACAAAAAGAATCTCCATCCAGACAAGTGTTTTAGCACCGTTTCAGACTTAATCTCCATCAATGCCTGAAACAGTATATCAAATGACCATTTATGTATAGTGGGCATGCACATGCTGGTGGAAACTCCATAGTCTACTTACTCTTATTTACTTTCATTTTCACTTTCTAATATATGTTGAAGCTACCCGATAACCGAGATCATCATCATCACTCAGGGAGTACAACATGCATGCTACTTCCATAAGCATCCTCGTTTTTGTTGTTGTTGGTCTTTCACTGATGTTGATCCGGGCCGATCAGAACATTCAAACATTGTCTCGCTACAGCTCAGGCCCCACAACTTCTTTGATAAAATTATCCCACTAGGCACTGGTTCTTCCTGGCGTGGGAATCGGATATTGGTGTCTGCCTCATTGTTTCTAAAAGTCTCAGTCTTAGAGCGCTAAAACGCACATCTATAAACACAACAAGACTATACATTCCTCATGAGACAGAAGTGAGAGTGTGGCCTTTAGAGAGAAACAATAGAATAAGTGGAATGAACAAATTAATGCCTTCCCTCCATCCTTCCTTTCCTCCCTATGCGCTGCTTTGATTATGGAACATGTTTTGGGCTGTTGTATCCTCTGGTAATTCCCGTGTTCAGTTCCTAATGGGATTTATGCTATTGAAGATGTAGTCGATGTGAAATTGGAATTGTCTTTGGTGAAAGAGAGGGAGATCGAAGACAGGAAGGAAAGGAGAGGGGAGACAGAGAGATGAAGCAAAGTAAAATCAGAAATAGAAAGGGTTTAGTTTATATGAGAGAAAAATGCAGGCAGAGAGACAGTGCGCAGTGAAGAAGGACAAAATGGGAAATGATCATGGATGAGAGACTCTGAAAAAAGACACAGAAACAGTTTAGAGCATTGAATGTTTCAATAGAAGCCACAGAGTTGCTACAGTATAAGAACAGTACCTTGCTAACAGCTGACAATGAAACAGAAGGCTTTCTTTTCCAAAAGCCTCTTACTGCGTATGGCTGAATGGCTAAAACCACCACAGCATCTGCAATGAGGCGCATCTGACATCTACACTTGGTGGAACACATTTTGTGTGTTTTATAGTTCTTGCAGAGAGCACAAATATGTTCCTACAAAAATCCAGCAGATAACTGAAAAAAATAAAATAAAATAAATAAATAATAAAAAAAATAAATAAATACATATGTATATATACATATATATACATATATATACATATATATGTGTATATATATGTATATATATATATATATGTATATAGTTCACAGATTGTTAAGATCACAGTTGTTAACATTCTCAGCCTTGAACGCTTGAAAACAGAGAATTGCAAGAGCATTATTCTTGAACAAGGCCCCTCAGCTCTTGAGCTCACTGTCGAGGATTTGAGTCTTATAGAAACAGTGACATTGTCTAAATCATTAAAACGTATCTTTTCAGGACAGGCTTTTGATAATTCTAGCACCCATCTTATTGCCAAAATGTCTTATCTGTTTTATTATTAGTGTATATCTTTATTGTTGGGTTATTTTTGTTTTATTTATTCATTTTTTAATTGCTTGTTTTTATTTGCCTCACTCCATGTGTTTTAATTCCACCAGCACAACATGGTTATATCACCAAAACTTTTTCA
Organism: Hollardia meadi; assembly: GCA_037974645.1. NCBI lineage: Eukaryota > Metazoa > Chordata > Actinopteri > Tetraodontiformes > Triacanthodidae > Hollardia > Hollardia meadi. The sequence continues at coordinate 1,969 of JBBPCS010064995.1, forward strand.
GGGATGACTTTGGAGTATGTGGTGGACATGTGGTGTGTGACTTTAACACCAGAGATCATGCTTTGCTTTGAAGTCTCTGCACCACCAGTCCGTTTTTATTCCCTTATAACCAGGAAGGCAACGCTTCCCTGAACAGTTTTCATGTTTCATTTCATTTTAGTACATTTTTGTATTTGTGATGGTTCAATTCAAGCATCATACTGTATGATCCCTTTGAAACTTGCTGAGTGCAGCTGAAACTGAGGACTGTATCATGAAAACTGACAACCCTCTGCTATGGAGCGTCAAGAAAAACACGCACACACATAGACTCCAATTTACAAACACTGCGACCCATGGAGACCCTCTGCTGAGTGTGCGCAAGTGTGTATGTTTGATTTGTGTATTTATTGTGTGCACAAGTGAGGGATCGGAGGCATGAGTGTAGCTGTTTGAGTGTGTATGTGTGTTGAAGCTTTTGCTGTAAGTAAAAGTTACCCATACATTTTGTTCTTAATCGATTAGCCCGTTTGGCACATGCGATAATTAAGACAGCTTGGACTGAATGCTGACCTAACTTGCAGTGCAGTTGCATTTCACAACACTATTTCATCTTTTTCAAAGTCTTGATTGGTCCATGAGAAATATTTATTTTCTGTTCTGTCATCTTTTACATTTTCACCTCTGCTTTGTTCTCAATTTCTCTCCTCTCCTGTTTCTTTTATGTACCGTTGTGTTCTCCTCAGACTGTTTGATGGTCAATGTGGATTCATCTTTTCTGTATATACTTTAGGATATATCTGTCTCTCTTTCTCTCTCAGATGCACAGACAAAACAAGTAATACATGTGAATTCCGTTTGCCCGCTTGCAGGTTGTCATGATTTCTCCTTCCCTCTCATGTCTCTAATAGGGTCAAGCTCTGAGTTAAATAGTCTCCCTTCAACAGGGCCCAGCAGGAAATGGAAGAAAAAAATAAATTGATAATTGAGAGGGCAGAAGATATGATCTGTCTCCAGGGTCAGTTGATCTATTATCTCAGCTTTGCTTTGATTTTAGGGCACAGTGCCCAATGACTTTGATTTTGCAGAAGGCATTTTTTGTCTGAGTTGTGTTTCATAACTTATTTATTAAGCATACCACTTGCTCTGAGCAAGGAGTGCACATTCTCCTTTGTGAATGAGTATAATTCAAATTACTGATGACATGTTTTAGTTTGCCTCTGTAGATGTACTGCAAATTCAACTTGCAGTATTTGGTGCATGACAAGGTACTCATGCACGCTTGTGTAGTCATTCATGTAAAGGCTAAAATAGTTTAATAGTTTTCTTGATACAGATTTGAGCTATAACCAAACTCCATTGTGTCAGCTTTTAAATGGCTTACATTAGTTACATTCAGTGCAACAATGTATCAATTTGTCATTTAGCCACCAAGCCAGATTTTCCTCAGCCTGTTTTAAATTAAATTGGTTTAATTTTGTACATGTCCATGACTCTTACAATGTGCAAGCATGCATATCATATGATTGGCTACCTACCCAGATCTGATAACAGATTAGTAGTTCTCCTAAATGGAGGAGATACGACGACTGTCCTCTAAGAAAGCCAATTGAAAGCTTTTAATCCTATGAGAATTTTGGGCCACATAGGACCAATCTTCATCTCACAGATACAGGCACAAGAGCCAATTATTGAGTTACAAGAAAAAAGAAATGCGTTGACGTTTCATAATACCATGTGCCCTTTTTTAAAATAGTTTATAGTTTTAATAGACCATCTGTATATCACTGTTAAAAAAGTAGTATAAGATGTCATTTCTATAGGTGTTCTGTTTAGGTGTCCATCTAGTTATTTTGATATCTGAGATGTATGGATGCAAGTGTCTCATGTGGTTGAGATTTTTCTTATTCTGTAATGGTTAATTTTCTGCAAAATGACTGCTATTTTAGATTTAATGAATTCAATATGTAATTAGAAGATCCTGTTTATATAGAAAAGGGGATTTTAAATGGTGTGCTTCGTTCGTTTTTTGGTATTTTGAATACTACTGACAATATTGTTCTGTCTCTTCTATTGATATTTAATCATATTTAATCGTGACTAATTAATAGCAATCTTGTTGTTGATCTAAAGATTCATCATTATCTGCCAGCAGGGGACAGGTGGCCTTTGTGACTTTGTTATTTTGTGTGTATTTCAGCCCTCTGTCTTCTGTAAATTACCCGATCCTGCTCTGTCTGACCAACCTGTCATATCAGATGGTTTGTTACACAGAGCCATCTGCGAAGTTGTCCTTGGAAACTGTTTGGAAAAGGACAGGCACTTTCAAAAAATACCTGGCATGTTATTGAACTGATTGACCCTGTCAATTAATGTGTTAATTAAGGTGTACTGTTTAGGTGTCCATTCAATCATTTTGATATCTCAGATGTATGGATGCAAGTTTCCCTTTTGTTCATTATGATGCAATACATCCCCACTTCTGAACTAAATGTTACATATATGCATTCATTTAAAGTAAAAAAAAAACTGAACATGTGGTTGAGATTTTTCTTATTCTGTAAAAGTTAATATTCTGCAAAATGAAGCAGAAGTGATACTGGCAATTAAATCTGATCAAAGCAAGAAAGGCCATGCCGAGTGTCGCGGAAATATCAAAACCATCTTAACAATACAATATCTATTGGTCAATTATTTTTTGTATTAATTTGTAACTCAATTTCACAGCTGAGAGCATTTCCTTACAGTATACTGTATATAAGGCCAGTTGAAATGATTTATATGATGATATAATATATATATGATTTATAGCATTATAATGGAAAGCCTTTTTTATCATTTAAAGTTAAGGAAAAAAATATTGCTTAATTAATACTATCTAAAATTATAAGAATTAATTAATCTACAGGCATCTACCAGAGTTACCTGCAAAAAGTGTGTGCACTGTGGGGTCGGCTTTTCTGGCTGACAACTTTAGCATATGCCTCAACCCCTGGAGGCCAGAGCAGATGTGTAATTGAAGGCCATGACAGCTGGTTATTCACTTCATTGCTCACTCAAACACCAACTCTTTATCCTATGAACTAATATGACCCCTCTCTCTCTCTCTCTCTCTCTCTCTCTCTCTCTCTCTCTCTCTCTCTGTCTGTCTACACCAACACTGATTTAGCCTATAGAATACAACTTAGTATGACACCTTATGCAGAAAATGCTCATAATATTAGGCCAACCTGGGCGTTCTCTAGCTGACTTTTCAACAAACCATGGTATAATTTTCATGAAATGTAACTTATGCATCCACATTAGCAATAATTTTTAATTATGAGCTGAAATGTTAATAATAATAAGAGCTAAGAATTGTTGACACAAGTCTTCTGGGCGAAAGTCGTGTGTGACCCTCCACTCAACCCCAACCTCCACCCCCTTGGCATTTTCTCAGTTTGGAAAGTATGTCACACTATGTCATCTGTTCAAGTCGTCTGAAATTGATGCGGATGGCTTTACATTGCAGTTACATTAAACCCTTGTGCGTCTCTGCCTGATGCTAAAGATCATACTTTGTGTGACTGGATGAGATGTGACAGGCCGGCTGACAAGCTGGCTGAGAACGTGCTGGGGAAGTCATCCTTGGAAACTGTTTGGAAAAGAACGGGCACTTAAAAAAATACCTGGCAGGTTATTGGATGAACCATCTGTCTATGTCTGTCAATCAAATCAAAATCAAACCAATCAGATCAGTGACCAATATGATGTTGGAGGAGACCATTACCTTTGGAGCCAGTTGGTATATCAAATGTTTGCCAAAGCCAAGAGAGAGAGCAAAAACATCCCTAAATAGAGAAAAAGTCTTCAGTGCCATTATTTGCTCTTGTTTAAATGAAGAAATACCCTGCAGCTCTAATATAACTGAAGCCACCATTGTTGTTTTCGAACAGTCACTTCACATCTAAACCATGGCTGTATCTGCCAGTAGCTCCTTACTGTGAAGGAAATCTTGTGAGCTCAATGATGTTTCAGTAATCTGAAGCAGAAGAATTTATTGCACCTTGATGCATCTAGGAGAATCAAAGATGACAACAGTTCAACAAGTGAAATGTCTAACTGTCATCCTGATAAAGAGCATATATTATGTCCAGCTTACATTGTGAAATATGTTATACAAATGTCCTCTTACTATTGGGCAGTTGTTAAATGTACAGATTAGTATATTGGCACATGACTTGCCTAATTAACTCTTGCCTGCACTCCAAGGGCATCAGCTCAGTCCTCAAGATAAGCTGTACCTTCTAAACTGTAAACAAGTACTGAATGGACCAAAGATAATGAAATAGAGCATAACTAATAGAAACATGTATTAAATGATAGAAACAGGTATTAAATGAGTTGAATATAATTAATGTGACCAAATATAATTAAATGGAGGAAAATTCCTTGACACTTAGAGGACGCTGATTGGTCTGAACCACTGTGGTTCGGCCACAAGCATATAACTTAAAGTCTGAGATGGATTCTTGCATGATCTTGTGTGATCTCACGTATCCAGCTACCTGACTTCTCATTCAAAAAGTAATCATGAACGTGTCTGGTGAAACTCTGTGTGCAGTAAAATGTGAAAATGTGTTTATCCTTCAGACAGAGTGTGTAGTGTTTAGTTTCCTTTTACTGTTCATGTACAGTATGCTTTTGTGTGTTTGACTGACACCTCTGAAGATAAGCCTATATCTGGTGTCAACGGTTGACCTCGAGTGTACGCTTCATATAGTGCAGTCAGAAAGATGGGTGGAGAGAATCGCAGACGGACAGTTGAACTGACAGCAGACGGATGACAAGAGCTAGAGGAATCATTTCATATTGGGTCAAAGATTAGTCAACCTGTAAAAGCAGAGCTTGCTCATAGGAGCATAGCAGCTCGTTCAGCTAAAAGACACACACACACACACACACACACACACTCTTTCTCCATTTCTATCATAGACACACAAGCACACACAGACGTATAAAAGCTTTTTGTGTGCCTGTCTGTCTATCCACTTATCTCCATTCATCTCACCCTCACACTCTCTCTCATACACAAACCTTTCAGCCAACCTTTCATTCCTCTCATATGACCTTGCCATTGGCAATTTCAGTTGTTGTGGGATCTGACATTTTAGGGAACAGGTTAATCTTCTAATTCACCTGTGTTCTGCTCTTTTCTGCCCCGTTTTCCTCAGCACTGACACAACCTGTCTTCTGTTGGGCCACTCAGCTAATGCAGGGTTGTTGTTTTTTTCTTTGCAGCACTTGTCATAAACATCTTTTACAAAGATCTTTCATAAAAGTCTGTAATATAAAGATGATTGGCTGTTCTTTTGGCCCACACACTATTTTAGTTATGTTGATATCAAGATGGGTACACAACATTACTTGGAATAACTTGCTCTGTTCTTGAATGCGTAAAATATGTGTAGAGTGTCTCATTAAACATTTTACTATTGTAACCTATAAGCAGTTTTTTGTAAAGGATATTTATCAGTCTTCACAGAGAAGAGTTTGAGATGGTAGTGTGATGTTTAGTTAACGTTAACATGACCGTAAATGGTTAAAGATTGAAGCCAGTTGAGCTTTTATTTATGTGACCTTGACAGTATTTTCAGTGAGAGAGCTAAGTTGTAATAATGGAAGACTAAATTACATTTTTAAATGTATTTGGACAATTACCCATAATTCCCATAAATGGTTTTTGTCCTGGCAATGTCATATGCTTTTATTTTATGTACAGTGAAAGCCTATATTTGCAAATAATTTTAAAGAGACTACCAACAAACAAAAAGCAAACAAAAGTGCACTTTTTTAAATACAGAATGCAAGCCTGTAAACTGAATCTAGACGGTTGTATTGGCCAGTTTCCCACTGGGTAGGTAACTGATAGACAGTTGGATGTTTAAAATGGGTTATGGATATCCATAATACATGTGGAGATGGAGGAAAATTCCTAGAAAAGGCTATTAATAAATCAATTAAAGAACATACACAAACATAAACACATACACAAGCCCACAACTGTTTATTTTAGATCCATCCAGACCACTTATTCTATTTGTTCGAGCCATTGATCTGTTCATATCTAAATGTCAGGTTGCATATCGTCATATTTGCCTGGGCTGGTTGTGGTGTATATGTGCAATAGTATGTGTGTGCTTGTGTGTGTATGTTTATACATTCTCTCTGTGGATTTGTCTGTGCTCAGACCTGTGGTCTGATCAATAAACTGAAAGGCCGACATCTGCAGACATACCGACAAAGTCTTGTGTGCTTCTGCGTACACAAGTAGACCCAGACAGAAACCAACACACACAGACAAGTCGAGGATGATGGATGTCTTGCATGTTGGCCCTGTTACCCTTTGCCATCACAACATATACTATCAAAGACTTTTGCTGTCCTAGCATTATATTATATGTCAGAGAGAAAGAGAGGAGACAGGGACAGCAATAGAGAGGAAAACGTATAGCTGCCTAGAAATGTCTGCTGAAAAGACCCAAAAAAAAAGACTCTGCTGCTCTTTTTCTTCCCTTGTTTTCATCAGAAAGTGAATGACTGATCAATAATGCCAATGGTGTGTGTGGTGGGTTGGTGAACAGGGCGAGACCTTGTCAAGTTGAGCTTGGGTGGCTTTTGTTGAGTGTGACAGCTCTCTGTTGGTGTTGATGTCTGCGTGTAAGAGAAAGCGAGAGAGAGATACAGAGAGAGAGAGAGAAATGGAGACCTTGTCAAACACGGTTTGTAAAGAGACAATGTTCTTGAGCAATCACATAAAACTCACACACGATCTGCATTCTTCTCACAATCTCTCTGTTTCTCAGTCTCACTAGCATAAAAGCACAACCATTATAGACTTTGCAGGTCACTGGTGCGTGACGACTGGATCAGACCAATTAAACAGACAGTAATAGTTGTGATTTAGAATCATTAGCTGTTTGGAGAAATTACACAGGCCTTTGACACCCCTCTGACTCATGTCATGGTATGGTCCAGTGCATCCAAGACCAATACTTTATTGCACTGCCCTCTGTTTCCTGAAGAAATATCCTTTTTATACTGTAATGCCATACATAAAAGACACTGTTTGATGCTTTCACTATCAACAAACAGTTTTGTAACTCTCTGCATGCTATGTCTATGCTTGATAATAAACTTGATAACTAGAGACATAAATGGGAGATGCATGGTTTATATTTTTGGCATGCATGTGGTGAAAAAAAAAAAAAACTCCACGGGAACCTTTCATCTACTTAATACTTTTTTATGGACTAAAACCTTTGTCAGCACATTTGGTCAACGGTTTAATCGATCAATTAATCATATGCCATTCGTCCAACTCAATCACTGAACACTTTAATCAAAATGTGTGCCATTACTCTGCACTGCCATGAGTGCTTACCTTTTATGCCTGACTGGCTCCACTATATTTTATTATATTTATTGCTTACTTAAGATTTTGTCTTTGATTCTCAGTGTTTTTCAAGACAAGAGTGTCTAGTGCCACTTTTGCAACTAAAGGTATTCAGAAGCAATATGAACACAACCTATGGACAAGGCACACAGATGTCTTGAAAATTAAACACAATATTTCCTGTTTATTCTTGGTTTTGTGTATTTGTGGTGTCTTAGCCAATGTTCCATGGGCAGCATCTTCATGGCTTGTCCAAAACACTGAACATGACAAGTCACAGCTTTAGTCATCGCTATCTTGTGCCAGATGTGTAGGTACTGTATGTATTGTATTGAAATGTCTATACATGACAAACAGGGATCACCATTATCTATTTTCTTGACAATGTATGTCAGTGTATGAGGTCCAGGATACAGATTTGTATGTTTATTCATATGACATGGCAGCAGAAAAACAAACACAAGGCTTAAGATTAGCATTCTTAGCAGCTAGTCTTCTAACAGATTGCATGCCAATGGAGTTCCTGTTTGTGCATGTGTATATTTGTATTTGCCTGTTTGCACGCCATCAACCCGAGCTCCTAGCTCCTCTGCCAAGTCTGGAAATCCGTAGAGAAAAGCACTGTCATAATGCACTGCCCTCTGCTTTACATCATCTCTGTTTTAACACACAAATATGCACACGCATGCACACACATATTTGATATAAGACACACAAAATCAGACATGCATTAGGCACACTGTGGGAGTAGCATGAGTGAGGCAACTGACATTAAGCCTAAATGGCAGCGGTGATATGCAGCAGTTATGATGTATCAGGGAGAAAAGGCCGCAGTTAGCATGCAATAAATGCTCAATTCATAAACAGGGAGGGTGAGCGAGAGGGAGAATAACTAGGAGATATGGGTTGAATGAAAATTAAATGAGATAGCGAGAGGGTAAACTCCTCTCCTTATTTTGTTACATAGCTTACTAAATGATGGAGTGCTGAGTGGTAACATGTTAATCTTGAGTTGTAAGAAGTTGTCAAGAGCATTGAAACGGGCAGAGAAGTAGTTGCACAGGCATGCTAACAGGCAGAAACACAAAAAAAAACAGAGTTAAAGAAAAACAGAGAAAACAAGCATTCACACCAATGCAATGCAGTGTAATTATTAAATTAGTATAATTTAGATTGAATACATTCTAATTTCAATTTTGCTTCTGGAACCTTTGTTCTGATTTCTGTCATATTACAGGAGTAAAAAAAACAGCTGCAACCTGTATATTTTTATTGCGACATCGGTAACACTACAATGGTACACAAGAAATGTTTGAGGAGTTACATGAGAACAATCAGAATCCCCCGGGGGGAATTGGGTTTTGTTACAATTGCTCCACCAAGAATAGATATACAGGCATATACGTAGAAAAAATATATATAAAATATAAATAAGAAAAATATGGGCATTATACTACAGCCTGTGTATAAAATGAGGAACAACCTGATAATTATTGAGTAGTCCCTTATTACTTCAAGATTATGAAAAATAGTCACTTGCCACAGACATAGCTGGATTCTCAAAAAATACTTCAATCATCATATTGAGACCACATATATATTAATATTTACTTGTACATCCATGTCATACTGTGTAGCATACTCTAGCAAGTGTACCACTTCAACAATAGGAAATCTAATGAAGAAAGATATTGCATCATGGGTGACGATTACTGATTGTAAATTCTGGCAAGTCCAATACACAAAAGACAAGCTACTTCTGTCTTCTTCATTTTCTGTCAGAATCGCCTCTCTGTCTGTCTTTCCATTACTCTCTCATCCACTCATGCTTTCTTCCCATCTCTCCAATGTTCGTTTTCTGTATATTTGCCTTCAATATTACAGCATTCAGTTGGAATGAGGGGTTTGAGATGAACACAGTAATTATACTCCCCCATATTAAGACCGAGACGGCGCCACCTTATCCCCCTATGCACATATGCAGACACAGACACACAAAGTAATTACAGCCATCAAAAAGTAGGCTCAGATAGACCAAGTTGACAGCATGGTTGTTGTTTTTTATTTTTGAGTGGATCAATGGTTGGATAACCATATAGTACAGCAAATAAAATAACTTTTCTCTGGTCAAATAACACAACTGCTTGTGGTTTTAGGTGTTTGTATGTTTGCATTTGTCTATCTTTTGTATGTGTGTCTGTACGTGTGAAGCTTGGATATTCCTTGTTTGTAGGCTGGGCTGTAGGCTATTTGGCTGATTTGATCACAAATAGTGCATGAAATTAAATTATACAACTAATTTTCAATTTAGAGCACTTAATTCAATAGCAACGCCCACTCTCCCTCTTCAAGCCTCCCCCACAATGTACTGAGGCAGTATCTGCTTTTGCATTAATATTTCTTACCCTCTCACACACAGAACAGCCATATACGTGGATGTACTGTCTACTATACAGTGTATAAACATTGTATATAAGGCCGAAAAACATAGAGAGACATTCTGTGTTTGGATTCTTCTTGGCTACTTGTATCTAAAGAGTGATGTGTTATATTTTTTGTATGTGTGTGAGCATGCAAGGTGTGTGTACAATATTTCCAAATCTACCCTGCTTTTCTCAAACCAGGCATTGGTATGAGCAGCAGACCTTGACTCTGTATGTCAGCCAGCAGCAGCGATTTGCCAGAATCAATTATTTTCTCTTTGTTGGACTCCTTTAGGACTGACATGTGGATGGAGGTCATTACAGGATTAAAATGTTGTTTGGCTGCATCATGGCCACTCTCTAAAAGACACATGAGACTGGGGTGCACAGTGGTATGATGATGCAGATCAGTCCGTCTCTGTCTGTCTGCTTTTAGACACTAAGAAAGACTCACTTATATTGACACGGAGTGATAGGATTTGTCCCGGACCGTAGAGTTGGTGTTTGTTTGATCTTCTGGCTTGAGAGAGTGAGAACTGAGCAGGAATGAAGCTTTGTGGAGCTGGTCAGAGAGGTCAGAAGGATCTCTGTGGTGGAATTAAGAGACCCATGACCAAGTGACTCCTGCCGTGTTGGCACTGAGTTGTTATCAAGGCTGTGGTAGTTTGTTTGTTTGTGTTTGTGGACAAATGCATATACACACAAACAAGGCAGCATTGGTTGTCAGCAGCAGTATTTATTGTAGCTGTGTTTTGTGCTTGCGTGTGTGTGTGAGAGAGAGAATCGAACAGATCCAACCCCCAAGGAGTCACGTCTAGTCTGCCCTTTCACTAATTAGCTTGAAACATCTGTCCAGACGGCTGCCAGAGGGAAGTTAGAATGGGAGAAATGTAAAATTCCCATCCACCAACACTACCATACCAGCAAATAACATAAACATATCCATATTTACATTATTTTTCATAACCGACTCCATTCACAACTTAAGTTTCACCCACTCATTCTTGCATTTTCATGTTTAGAAAGACAGTTTTGCCCATGATCCCATGCGAATATAAAATCTTAGTGAGGACCAGGGCAGAAGCAGGGATAAGGATGGTTGGAAAGTTGAAAGACAAACAGGCAGAGAACAGAAGAACACCTTGACAAACCTCTGTCTCTCCTGTGTCTCTCTCTCTCTCTCTCCTTTCTCCCTTCCTCACTGTTGGTTGTTTCTGTTTTCACAATGCTCACAGTACATAAAGACAGAAACAGCAAGAGACAACAAAAAAAAGATGAATAGCCTCCTGTATTCTAATGATTCTCATTGTTTAGTTTTTGCACTGTTCCAATGCAAAGTAAAGTCTGAGAGTGTGGGAAGGAGCGGAGACAGAGTTGCTGACAGAAAAGAAAAGTTATAGCAAAAATCTTGTTTTGCACTCGCTCCATCACTCGCCTTCCTGCCTTACTCCTTGTCTGTGTTGCAACAATGTTTCCTGTAGAAAGAGTGCTTTACGGCAGCCGTCGGCATTGTAATGATGAAGTTTTATGGAGACTCTGTGGGAGATTAAACCACTATTAGCCACGCTCCATCACCCTCTCCAGCTGTTGCCTTTTGTTTACGGCTAAAAAGTGTTTTATGACACACGGTGCTATAGTCACCTAGACAATTATAGCTAATGATATACGAGTGGCACTGTATTTTTACACCACGAGTGGACGGCGGAGGAGGGGTTGGAGAGAGAGCGAAGGAGGGGAGTGGGCGCAGTCACAGAGTGAAAAGTGAGCAATTAAAGGAGAGCAGAGATGAGAAGTGAGGCAGGAGCAAATATAAGAGAACAAAATTAAAGGGTCAGGTGGGATTGGGAGGAAGAAAGTGAGAGACCAAAGAGGTAGAAGAGGTGGAAACAAGTGTTTCTGACAAAAGAAAGTCAAAGGCAACGATAACAAGGCTAAACCTTCATCCTTGTTGAAAAGTAAATCATACAGATGGATGGATAAGGCCTGAAATGGTTTTGTAAAGAAAGGTGGGTAGAGAATAAGAGACACGATAGAGATGGTAGAGGAGAAAAGAAGGAGAATGGTAATAAGAGAAAGCTACACTAAAATATCTGCTATATCTTCTTTTTTGAAGGTTCGTAATGGCACTGCCTTTCAATCTTTAGAAGTGTATCTCAGTCAAAACAAAACAAAAGATGTTAGTAGCTTGGGATCGTGGTAGTTGTTATCTTCGTTGTTACACAACCACCACAGGGGGTGATCCAAGGAGCGTTGAGTCAGGAGCAACTGAACTGGGTTGTGGAAACTTGAAGACATTTTGCTTCTTCAGTTCTGACTGACTGGTGGGGAGTCCCGGGTATTTAGCCTCTGTGGGGTCGTTGTTAGGGTCATTATCTGACATGACTCAGGCAGAAATGTTTACAGACAAGGTGTGTAAAAGTTTTATTCACAACTTCCTTCCTCACTCACTATTTTCAACCCGTGGATAGTGTGGGGTTTTGATCGACAAACCCAACCAAGGCTTCAACGATAACTGTTTTCAACGCGGAAAAATGGATAAATAATCACATTCAGACATTCAGTGTTGGATTAATCATTATGGATTTATCTTACAAAGTCTCCAAAAGACACTACAATTCAAGTCTGGATTGCATAGCTTCTGAAAGGGGTATGATCGCAGTCCAGCTCATATTGAGAACGCCTAAATGGTTAGCTGCTGGGCAAACAGGTAAGTCTCTCGCATGCAGCGGAACAGAGACATTTAACGTGAGTAACATTATGTTGCAAATGACATTGTTGACTAAAGAGTTAACATATAGTGTCCAGTATATCCGATTTTTCTCATCAGGCCTGTTTAGTAATAGGTGGTGAGATGGATTCGCCCACAGAGTGGAGCTTTTTCTTTCTTTTCTTTTGATCATTCTGATCATCATCTTGTATCCATTTTTCACCTTTTTGATTGATAAAACATAAACTTTATTATTTGGGGAGGCTATATCACTATTCTAAGAGATATGGTTAATATAATCAGTTATCGACAAAACCTTTCATACCTTTGAATTCCATAGCAAAAGGTGAACAAATGAAATCATTACCTTGAGTAAAGTTAGGGATTTCTCTGGGTTCGAACATTGTTGAAAACATTTGGGATAATGTAAGTACACAACTCAACAAAATATATATCAACATTTCAATGTGGAAATGCTAGCTACCAATTATAATTTAATGTGATGTACTCCATGTAGCCATTATGCCACTTTATGTGTCCAGTTTTATATATAAAACATAGGGAAAAATAACTAACTCAATCACTTTCCAGATGTGCAAGAGAGGGGGATCTTTGCTGTCGCAGTTGTAGCAGTTTAAGAAGTAGATGTTCTCATAATGCGTGTTCTACTCATGTATTTATGTTGGGTATAGGAAAGGAGGAGACATAAGGAGAAGGGTGGGCTGAGTAGAGAGATGTCACCCTCATGCTTGTCAGAAATGATTGAAAAGAGGTGTTGGACATCGACAGAGTTCAATGATAACCAGGAGGAAAAGCAGGTACAGGGTGACCCGCTAGATAAATGTAATGGATAATGTTAATGCTGTAGGTGTGGCTGGCATTCCAAATGTTTATGCCTCGTGTGTGTGGTTGCTCTCTCTGTCATCTAGGCAGCACCATTTCAGTGTCCTTGGCAAAGGTTTTCTTTTTTCCCTATGCCGACACAGTGTACTATTTTGAGGCCGTGTATGTGTGGCCATGTATGACTAAGAGAACAAGCGAGAGACAGAAAGGAAGAGTGTGAAGTGAGTCCCCTCAGAAGTTGTCTCAGCTGTTTATTCGTGACAAAATGTTAAGATTTAAGTCTGTGTTTGTGAGTATTCTGTCACACACAAGCAAACCTTGCCATATTTGTGTATGTTAAAGATTTGTGCATGATACTTTGAGCACCTTTAATACAAGTTTTCTCAAATCCCTTCCATGCCGTAGCTTTACACTGGGTTTATGCTCTTTCCATAATGTTCTTTTCCATAATATTCACACCTTAGTTACACGAATCACATTATCTGAACCAGAAAATATTTTTAAAGGTGACTGTGTAACAACTTCTGAACCAGACTCAGGAGACTGAAATTGGTTAAAAGAAGATGAGAAGATGAGGTTCGGTACACAGGTGGTCAATCAACGAAGGCAAACAAAACCAAAAGGGCAAGGCAGAGGTAGATTCAAACGTGCCATGGTGTAAACACTGAGAAAACATGTACACCAGAAGACAAAGCTGGAGTGCTAGACACGGAGGTACTAACATGAACTGGCAACGTCAGAATGAAACACAGGACTATACAGTATATACTAACAGGTGAACAAGTATGTAGACACAGGGGACACTAATTAGGGCGGGGTTGACAATCAGACGGGCGGGAAAACACAGGAAGTGGGATGATCTGAAAGGAGAACACAGGTAAGTACAAAATGAAACACTGGGATGACTAAAACAACATGAAACAAGGTTGCATCATCTGTCAGGATGTGACACACTGTAAGGAATTTCATTTCCTTCAAGACAAGAAAAGACTACTTGTCCCCTGCATAACTTCCTTCTTTCCAACAGGTCTGAAACCTGCTAATTTTGACCAAATAAATGCCATATTTTTCTCAGCTCTAAATGCAACGTTGTGTTTCATTATGTTGCAGGTGGTTGAGACCAACCTGGTGGCCTTCGATTGTCACTGGATCCTGATTAATGAGGTGAGTGTCAAGGAAATGATTTATGGATCCTGTACTGGGTGTGCCTTCAGTTGGCCTTATTGTTTCAATTATCCTGGGAATATGGATGGTTTTAGATCCAGAACTCTCTTGGCGTGTTGGAAGGAGAGAGGAGAGTATAAAAAGTTTTTGACTCCTTTTGTTTCACATCATTTCATCCAATAACACACAAAACTTGATGACCAAGGACATTTTATTTCATTTCAGTGAGCACTTGCTGCTGTGCACCACAAACAAAAACAATCCAGTAAAGATTTTACGTGTTTTATACTCACCAGTTATAAAAGACGGAGCCACTGTATACAAACAAAGGTTTCAGAGATGACAAAGGTGACCCTGGAAGAATTCTTTTGGATGAGCATATATTCCCTGGCAGGTTCAAAATCAGTATCAGCACTTAAGTATTAACGGCTTTTTGGATTAAGGAGAGACAAAAAGCACCGACAGTCCAAAAAGTCACTCTCCTCAAATTTCATATTAATTTTGAATAGGAACACATCTAATATCTTGGTTCATGAGAACTTTAACGAGTAAAGCAGAAAGTTCAGCTAAATTTGAGTGTGCGCGTTTTTGTTACCTACTGGGGACCTTTTCTGGCATAATCACTGACCTTGTTGGGACCAATAGTCCTCATGGG
>JBBPCS010065016.1:0-17170 GCA_037974645.1 Hollardia meadi
TGTGTGTGTGTGTGTGTGTGTGTGTGTGTGTGTGTGTGTGTGTGTGTGTGTGTGTGTGTGTGTGTGTGTACACACTTGGAGTTATTGGGTCTGTAGAGATGGGGATGTGTTGCTCTTAATAAGACTCTGCTTGAGTTGATAAGAGAACGTTCAGACTCGAGGTCAGTAAGGTCGCCAAGTTAAAACAAACAGTATGCTCACCTCAGAGGCAGCTCAGGTTTCCTAAAATACTAAGCATGCACTGCAGTGGACACACACGTACACCCAAGAGCGCGCACACACACACACACACACACTTGAAGCTGCCAGACGTGTTGAGTCTGGCCTGTCTTCTCCCACCCTGACCCTCCCCCGTGTGCGTGCATCTGGCTGGTTATTACAAGTGTGAGGAGGTCTTAAGAGTCTTTGTGTCTGTCCAGATAGAACCATAAAACACACTTACCCTCCTGTCTGGCTTAAACAACCCCTCTGTCTCTCTCTTGGCTTTCCTCCCCCTCTCCTTCTGCCTTGCAGAAGAAATACAGAGCGGCGAAAGAAGCGTATGAAAGTCTGCTGCAGACCGAAAATCTTCCTGCACAGGTGAAGGCGACCACACTGCAACAACTTGGTGAGTATCCTTTAATCACATAGGCTAACAGGTTACACACTTGGATGAAGTTGTAACGTTTGGCATTCTGTACCATGAGCTACTGTGTGTGGCGATGAAGGGATTGTGCATAATACTTCAGTTCTATTTGGGATGGAAAAGCATTATGCTGTGTGCTCTGGAAGTGTGAAATAAAATGTATCCCCACATCACACCAAGCAGTTTTCTGCTCCTCTGTTTCAAAGTGCTGGTTTGAATGTGTGTGCTGCAGCAGAGCATTGTTTTCTCTTGTTCCCTTCCCCCACAAAGGCTGTACAAATGCATGTGCACTCCAATGCGAAATTCTGTTGTGTGGGTGTGTTTATGAGGATTAAAGGTATCTTTGAAAGTTATTTCGCTAATAAATAGCATGCTACAGAAACATACATTTCACTCTGTAGGTCGAGTTTGAATTTTGTTTGACAAATACATCATAGAATTAGTTTTTCCATCTTATCTGTCGATGATGGGATATTCCATTTAAATAATCCAACTAAATTACACTGCAAATGTTACACTAGTTTACTGATGCTCAAACAGAATGCTTTTGCTTTGGTTTGTTTCATCTTAGTTCAGAGTCACCATTGAGCTACAAGGCTGTAAGGTTAGCTGTGTTTTCAGATCATCTATAAAGGTTTTTAGTTTTTTTTTCAGATAGCAGCTTACGTTGGAAGACAGTAATTGCACAGTGACAGGTGAAGTGAGAAATGTTAAGTTAATGTAAATGTGCCATGTCATATAGTCAAGACAGCTGACAAAATTTGGTTCCTAGAAAATTTACATTTTATGATTCATGTTGTGATTTCCCTGGCACAGATTTCTTTAATTGAAAACAAAATCATTTTGCTTTCACACTGAAAGCTCATGTTAGAGCTTGTGGAGTTCTATAAATGTGGGTTTCATGACATGCCTCAAGACTATAAAATGCAGTAAACACAGTAGTAAGGATATTATAACTGGAGTTTTTCAGACTATTTGTCTTCTCTTTACTTACTGTAGGTGACTAAGTTGCCTTGGTATTAAAAAAAATGACTTGATATTTGTTGAGGTATCCTACTGCCCTTATAAAAATACTTTCAACTGCCTTATTTTTTTTCTTCAGCCTATGTGAAAGCATGATTATATGATCCCTAATGCAAGTCAGTTATTTGGATGAACAGTCAAGTGTTGTTGAGTGGCCAGTGTAGTGTTCCATATTTAAATTGAACATAAATTGAAGAGGTGATTGACTGCCTAAAGTTGTAAGAAAATTGATGCGTGTGTTTTGAACTAAGGTGAATGCACTGGTTGTTCTTGAATTTTAGGTAGCCTTTTAAAAAATGACAAGAAAGACGGGTTTGCTTTTGCGTCAGTTTATTAAGCTTTAAGGTCACTTCAAAGTCACAGCTGTGAAAGTTAGATGAACACCTTCTTAGACATTTGTCTGTGCAAAGGCAGAGCGATTGCCATTTTCTTCCCCTCCTCTGTGTAGACGACCAGCCCCCACCCACTCACCCAGTTGTAAAAAACATTTCCAGTCTAGCCTGCTGAAGTTGTCATGGTGACCTGTGGAGCTTGCCACAGGTGTATAGAAGAAGAACTGGGGAGGTCTGTGCTTGCATCTGTCTGTCTGTCTGTTGTAAATTGCCCATCGTTGCCTGGTGTGTGTTTGGTGTGTGCGTCTGCACCTGTGGAAATGGCTCTGGAGTAGGGAGGAGTTGTTCTTAAAGTCTGGTTCGTATGAGACTGTGTGTGCGTGTATAACCTCCCCCCCCTCTCTTTGTCTGCTTATTTTTGCCCTTCCTCTTTGATGACAGAGCTTTGCAAGGACAAACCATTTGTTTTGTTTAGGAGTCTAATCCATTTACACACCAGACAGTGGTCTAACCTTTCTGATTGGGTTGCATGACAAATATCGGACTGATATATTATCAGCTATCGGCATATAACATTATAGCCGACAAATAGAGCCGATAATATGAAGCCAAATTGCTTTCATTGACTTAAGCACAGCACCTACACACTCCGATACAGTGGCCGGGTGTTTGCACCTTTAAAGTTGGTTGTCAATTAACATAAAAAAGAAGAAGAAGTGCACTCACGACATCAAACTGCTTCTTCTCTGTAGAGCCACGCAGTGTAGACTAGAGAGCCACACGTAGTCACCGGTGTGGACGTCTCAGAGAAACTACCTGTTAGCCTTTCTTACCCTCAGGTGTGCAGGAACTACAGGATATGAACTTCTTTTTGAAATACAAAAATGTGAAATTATTGGTTATCTAATCATATAAATCAGTTACCTGTTTTATATGATTCAAGACCACACTGCTTCAACTCTGTTATTGTAGGAGCAAGAGCAAAGTCAGCTGGTTTTGTCAGGGGTTTTTGAGTTGAATGTTGAAAAGTCCCCCCTGATCTTTCTCTCTGCTCTTGCAGGCTGGATGCATCACACGGTGGAGCAGCTGGGGGATAAAGACACCAAGGACAGCTATGCCATCCAGTGTCTGCAGAAGTCTTTAGAAGCAGACCCAAACTCTGGCCAGTCCTGGTACTTCCTCGGCAGGTAAGGCAAACAAAGGTGTGAGTGTTTGTTATTTTGCAGGGCTAGCCTAGAACCTGTGCTCTCACTGGTTATATTTTGTGAGTCCTGATTAGACTGTTTGAGAGATGTATTCTCAGTTTGTTTTGATAATAATCTTGGCCACATGAGCTCTTTGTTGTTTGAATATACAATCAATCAGCCATAACATTATCATCACTGACAGGTGAAGTGAATAACATTGATTATCTTGTTACAATGGCACCTGTCAGTGGTTGGGATATATTGGGCAGCAAGTGAACATTTTGTCCTCAAAGTTAATGTGTTGGAAGCAGGAACAATGGGCAAGCGTAAAGATCTGAGCGACTTTGACAAGGGCCAAATTGTGATGGCTTGACGACAGAGTCGGAGCATCTCCAAAACTGCAGATCTTGTTGGATGTTCCAGGTCTGCAGTGGTTAGTACCTACTGCCTACCAAAAGTGGTCTAAAGAAGGACAACCGGACAACCAGCGACAGGGTCATGGGCACCCAAGGCTCATTGATGCGCGTGGGAAGCGAAGGCTAGCTCGTGTTGTCCGATCCCACAGAAGAGCTACTGTAGCACAAATTGCTGAAAAAGTTAATGCTGGTTCTGATAGAAAGATGTCAGAACACACAGTGCATCGCAGCTTGCTGCGTATGGGGCTGTGTAGCCGCAGACCAGTCAGGGTGCCCATACTGACCTCTGTCCACCGCCGAAAGCACCTACAGTTAGTATCAGAACTCAGGTGCGTTTGCGTCGCTTACCTGGGGAACAGATGGCACCAGGATGCATGGAAGGGAAAGCCGGCGGAGTTTGATGCTTTGGGCAAGGTAGTCACTGCCACCAGTGTATGAATGGGTAAATGCTGACTTGTAGTGTAAGTGCTTTGAGTGGTCAAGCTGCTATATAAATGCAGGACATTTTTACCTGCCACACTGCAAAAATGGTTCAGGAATGGGGGACCTACACAATATTAGGTAAGTGGTCATAATGTTGGTAGGATAATGCTCCATAGGCCCAGGCTTCACAACAAATTCTCTTTTTCCAGTGCTGTTCAGTTAGGTTTCTCCTGGAGGAAAATAAGCAGTATGAATGCACATACCCCCATACCCCCCTTGAGGTCCATGCTTTCCCTTAAGGCGTTAACTTGGCTTGTCCAGTCACTGCTATTCCCTTCTTACACTAGGCAGTCAGCACTTGACCCTCAATATATTAATGTATAAGAATTACCCTTAAGTGACCTTCATAGATGCCCCACTTAAACATTTATTATGCTTCGTCATTTAACTATAGAAAGTAGTCCAGATGCAGCTTCCTAAACTACAGCTTGAGTCCCTGAACACAGCTGCTGAAAGGGGAAAAATATCCATTTTATTTTATATTATTATTATATATATTATTTTATTTTATTTGTATGTATGTAGGACTTGACCACTTTAGGATTCAAACCCTTGACCTTTTTCTGTACCACTGAGACAAGGTTTTTACACACCTTCTCACAAGTTGAGGCAATGACATCACGTGCAAAATAGGGCTGCACGATATGGTCAAAAAAGCAAATTGCGATTATTTTGACAGATATTACGATTGCGATATGATTTATACCATTAACATTATCATTTTTGCATCACGATATTCATTTTCACTAAAACTATTAAAATCATGGTGACATTTGCTCTGGTTTGTACCAAACAAACATGTTTTTGGAGAACAACAATCTGGAGAACAAGATTTTTAGCCCAGAGCATCTCTGCTGCACTACAGTGTTTTATTATTGTGCTGTTTTGTCACATATTTTACCTTTATCAAATAATTGCAGCTTCTTGCTATTTGGAAATTGCACTTAGCCATATTGCGATTTCGATTATTTTGCGATTAATTGTACAGCCCTAGTGCAGAACTGGGCTACAGTATGTTGATGAATAAAGCAAAGATGCAGATAAACTGAAAGATTAAAATAATGAAAAATTTGGACTAAACTAAGCCCTTTTTGAGAATTTCAAACACCTAAACTTGATTGTTACAGTGCCACCTTGAGGTGGCATTTTGTGTGCCTGAGTAGTGGGTGCACTTTGTACCCAACCTGACAATTTGGGTGACTCTTGGTGTTAAGATTTTAACTGCACAAACACTTTAAGCTGTGAAGAAGAAGAAACATATAACTGCTTCTGGGTTTGTACAAAATAGGCTTGAAAAACCTTCTCTACTGAAGCTGTCACTGCCTGGTGTATTGTGGACAATTGTTCATAATGTGATGTGAGTGTCCATGTAAGTAGCTTGATATAGGGTATCATAGGTCATTAGGTTTTATGTAAAAGGGTCTCAAAAGGAACACAAGTGCTTGGTGTGAGGGGGCAAGTGAATGTTAGCCCATCAGCCTGTTAAATTACTAAAATTGTCAGTAAAGGTAGGAATCAATTTCAACTAAATTTTAATTAATTTTAGGGATAGAGTGATTATCAGCCTGGCCGATTATTATTTTCAGTATTGAGCATTTTTCCAATCATCAGTGTTTTTTGTGAGTGCTGATAAAATTAATGAATGTAAAAAATAATTGTTCATAATAGTAGATTTATATTTTATACAAATCTGAATCTAAAAATTATCAAATGTCAAATAAAAGTAATGGAATAAAAAAGTACATGCATCCAAAATATAGTGGAATGGAAGTATCAAGTAGCAGGAAATGGAAATACTCATGTAAAGTGTAAGTACCTCAAAATTGTACTTAATTGTGTCCCTCTTCTGGCAGTAAGAGTAATTGCACAAACACCGTCAACATGCTTGTGATGCCATAAGCTCCATCATATGGCTAGTTGCTGTAGCATGTAGTCCATACTTAAGCCTGCTCTATCGCTACGGTTGCTCCCTCCATCTGTTTTGGAACACCAATCTTTGCTGAAATGCATTGCTACCGGTGAGTCAGCATTGGAAAGTTGCCACTGGCGCAGGTTTAAAAACTCTTGTATACTGAGACTTATCTGGTAATGATCAGCTTAATCAGCACTGTGTGAACTCCTTTGGGAAGGGCTTGAAGGTAACAGATAAACAGTACCACACTCCATGTTTAAGTATAGTGCTTGAGTAAATTGTACTTAACATTCCATCACAGGTTATTCTAAATTTTGACACTAAGATTTAAATTTTTACTGCATATAAGTATCGGTTCCAAATATCTCATTGATTTCCTTAATAATAATAATCTGTATCTGTATTGGCCCTGAAAAAAACCATAACAATCGATCCCCAGCTAATTTGCTCTACTTGAACGGCTTTGTATTTATACTTGTGAGCAGATATTTACGTCCCCTCTGCCTCTCATATTATAGTTTTTCTTTTCTCCATCTTCTCCCCTCCAGGTGCTACTCCAGTATTGGGAAGGTGCAGGATGCCTTCATCTCATACCGTCAGTCCATTGATAAGTCAGAGGCCAGTGCTGACACCTGGTGCTCCATAGGGTAAGAACAGAACTTCAATTGATATACTAAGAGGCATAATAAAAGTCACAAGCATAGGGATGCTGCCATCTTAAAGTTTCAGAGGGAGGAAGAAATATTAGTATGCAGCAGTTAATCTGTTCAAGGGTGGTGTGTGCTCTGGGCGTAAAAAATGAAAATACAGTTACTGCAGTGCGACAGGACACAGGGAGAGGGGGAAAAACAGAGAAGTAGGAGGTTGAGAAATGATGTATACATAGATGTATGAAGGATGGGGTATGCCCTCACAAAAATAAGGATCTAAATTTTGGGAGACGCCAATAGAATCATCTCCCCTCTGCCTTCAGGGTGCTCTACCAGCAGCAGAACCAGCCTATGGACGCACTGCAGGCCTACATCTGTGCTGTTCAGCTGGACCACAGCCACGCGGCCGCCTGGATGGATCTGGGCACCCTCTACGAATCCTGCGGCCAGCCGCATGACGCTATCAAGTGCTACATAAATGCTACACGCAGCAAGGCCTGCCTTAACACTGCTGCACTCGCACAACGCATCAAACTGCTGCAGGTATGGCTGGCATGTCGACTGCAATATACCCACCAGCCCACCCCGTTTGTTTGCTGTTGTGGAGTATTTTGGTGTGTGTGTATGTGTATCGAAGTGCCGTGCATTGCCAAAGCAATCGGCTTCTTAAAATGCACATTGTGCTTTTGTCATTTTGATTTCTGAGATATGAATAATAATTCATATTGGTGTGTTTAAACACATTTTTCTCACTTGAAACTGTAAAGCATACCTTCATGGCATTGAACATTTCTGCTATATTCTCTATGGTTATCTAACACCACCAATAAGTAAGCAGCAGTCTCTGTAGTGCCTTCCTTGTTAAACCCAAGTTCAGCACTAAAGTTTGTGTCTTGCACAATTTCTCCTAGGCTCAGTTGTGTAACCTACAGCCAGGTAGTCTGCAGAATAAGAGTAAAATGCTTCCTAGTATTGAGGAGGCATGGAGCCTACCCATTCCTGCTGAGCTCACGTCCAGGCAGGGGGCCTTGAACACTGCACAGGCACAGCAGGTGAGATCCAGCTTATGCAAGAGTCTCCAGCCTCTTGGAAATGACTTGAACAATACATTTCTGAGGACTATTTAAGCCAAGGCCTTGCTCTGATACTTGCAGATGTTTTACCCACATCAGGCAACACTGATGCTTCGGAAATTCTGGTTTGCATCCATTGCTTATAATGGACATCTGGACCAAAAGATAAAAGGGGATAAAGTCTGAAGGAATTGGAGTGAGGCCCATATTTAAGAATATAGTTAGTAGTGTAGTTGACCTTCATAGTGCCTCTCTGTGTCACACAACAGGTGTTAAAATTATAAAGCAAAGCTACAAAAAGTCATGTCCCACAACTCTTATTGTTAATGCAAATATGCACTATACTTGTGCAGTTATTGCAGTGTAATTGGTAAACAGCAAGACTGAAATGCATACTTTATAGAAACAGTATATGAATTTGTATAAATGCATGTATTTTTGTGTCATATATTTGACACTCAAATATCTCATTTTTTCTTTTTTTCCACTTGTCACACCATTCTTTTGAAAATGAAAAATCTTGGCTGTCTAGATCTGAAGGCTGACCCCAAACCAACACATTTGTTTTATTTAGTCCCCTTATTTTGCATGTCCTAATGTGTTTTCATGCAGTTTTGTCTCTTTAACGTTGACATCAACCTCTTTTGGCTACAAACAACATCATTTCCATCATTAGAACTTACTTGATCTGCATTGTTACCAAACATTAGGAATGGGGGTGACAGAAATTTAGTTTTTAGTTAAAGAAATTCACCGAAAATATTTTGAAATCATTTTTAGTTGCTCCATTATTGAAGTTTGAGGTGTCATTAAGTAAATGTAACCAAATGTTTTGAGAAAGTGTCAACAATCAGTGAAAACTCCTGAGACCAGAACATGTGGTCTGCATGTCCAAACAACACTGCACTAATTGCAGCTCATGTTGCATTGTCTTAATCACAGCATGTATACTCTTATTGATTGATTATTACCTTAATCAACCTCTGTCAAATAGATTAAGGTGATAACACAAACTATATTTTAATCAGAGTATTGTTATAGATGCAGTATTTAAATGTTCAAGTAGCTGTGCATGTAAATGGAGTATCAAGTGTATCATCTAGTGTCATTGTGCAGAAAAGTTGGGCTTTATGGCTGTGTTTTCCCCCTTTTGAGGCACTTCATCAGGGCTCATTTTGAGCTGTAGTTAAAAAACTTTGCTGTTATTGTGAGACTACAATGTCTCACAAGCTATGTCACTGTGCTGACTGTCTAGGTCTGTAAGGGGGAAGGAGGCCAGTCTGCCAGCAACCATACAGACCCACAGGCCAGTCCTGCCAAGAAGAAACGCATGGCCAGCCCAGCTAAGGTACAGCTAAGAACATTAACATTGCTGTTCTGCTTGACAGTTAAGAAGGTGAGCAATGGTAAACATTTTTGTGTCTCACTCACAGGGTGTTGCAGACTCAAACAGCCTCAATCAACAGCAGATCCCCAGCTGGTACCTAACGCCACAGAAGCTACAGGTAGGGAGAGTCTCCTTTTCATATTTAAGTATGTGTACTATTAATGGTCTTCAGAAAGAATCATAACTTCCTAACTGGGTCCGATATATTTTTAATTGAAGCAGTTAAGAGTGTCACATCTGCAGCTGGATTTAAAGCAACATGTTACTTGGTTATGGTATAACCCAAGGATTCTTCATATATTGGCTCCATAGTTACTGTAGCTAATGTAAACCTTCTTATACATGGATCCAAATATATATCCACATTGATTAGAAAAGAAAGTATGAGCAGAGACGGTTTCATAAGCTGATACTGGGGATGCTGGATAACTTTATGGTCTTTTGTGTGATGTCAGGAGCCCAGTTTGTTCGTAAAAAGTGCAGCACCATGGTGGATCACTGGCAATAGCCGATCAACTTCACTGTGACATAGTGTTCTGCAGAAACACTTTTCTGGCCATTATTCAACACCATAATTCAGGAACAGATTGTGACCGTATTTCACATTTGGTCTTAGACTGAATTGGTGACACTAATCTTGGGTACACATCCGCCTTGAAACTGCGCTGATTGTATGCTCTTCTGTGGTGCTGGATTGAACATGTGTGTGAAGCATCCATGTGTTAGAGTTTGTAGCTTCTTTGCAGCAACATCCATATTTGAAGCATTGTAGTCCACCACAAGCTCTTTGATTTTGTTGATATTGAGCTTCAGGTGGTTGTCGTTGCACCATGTGACCAAGCTCTCTATCAGTCACTACATACATTATATGAGTCTGAACAGACATGGATGTAAACTGCAACTTGACTGGTAATTCTAGTTTATTTGCAAAATGATACGCATCATGTATTTAAATTTGCTAATTACAACTGATTGTAAGCTTTTAAGTTAATACAACACTGCTGTGAAATGTGCAGCACCTGGATCACTTGCGGACCAACCGAGCAAACCTCAAGCCCCCCCAGGTGCAGATGCTGGAGCAGCTGGAGAATCAGTTCTCTCTCATGCAGCAGCATCAGCAGCAGGTACACACATGCAGCACAGTTAGTTATTAACAGCTTGTGTTGTTGGTCACCTGTGCCGTTTGGTTTGAATCTTTTATGTTTCTCTCCTCTGTGTCAGATGAGGCAGCAGGAAGTAGCGGGTGGCCAGCCGCGGCCCATCCTACCCAATGGTCCTTTGGCCGAGCCCTCTCACCACCATGCAGGCCACTCCCGCACCTCCCCTCTCAACCACACAGCCATCCGGCCCCCGTGTGTCACCCAGCCCACAGCCAATGGATCCTGTTCTTCAAGTCCTTCAGTGGGGCTATCGGGACACCTGGACAAAAATCACGCCATGGGACTGGGAGGTGGTGGCGCGAGCAACAGAAACGTGCCTTACCCGCAGCAGAACTCTCTACCTCACAACTGCACAGCCACCAGTCACCCCAGCACCAGCAGCACTACCAGTAGTCCCAGTCATGCAGACGAGACCTGGAGGAGCCAACAACGCAACACTACCACTCAGGTATCCCTCAAATTCTTTTGATGTTTCCAGGGTTCTGTCATATCTGCCTGTGGATCTGTATGTGTTTTCGGTTAAAGTCAAGGTTTTTTTGTGAATGTTTTTTCTATGTGTGGGTTCCTGATTTTGTTATTAGAAATAATTACTGTCTGTATTTTTCATTGTATGTTTTGGTCTCCCTCTCTGTCCAGGGGCTTCAAAAAGGTCCAGGTTCACATTTGGCAGGTCCCAATGGAGAACCCCCTTTCTCTTCCTCTTCCTCTTCTTCCCCTCAGACCTCGTTCTCTTCCTCTGGCATTCTGAATCAGGTTGGACATTCCTCTGGGCCCTGCACTGCCTCCTCCTCAGCCTCCTCTTTATCCCCCACCTCTCCCCAGACCACACCCAACCACTTCTCCTCGCCTCCCCACTGCGCTACTACCTCAGGGGTCCATACCAAAGACACCATGCCTTCGGGGGGCAAAAATGGCAGCAATAGTGCAGCTGCCACTTTGCCATCAGGTTCGGAGGCCGCAGTCGGGCATTCCACAGGGACACACTTGAGTCCCAGTACCACCCCTGCGCAGGGATTGACTAATCACGTCCAGCTGCGGGTGACAGACAGCTCTGCTAGCCTGTCTCAGCCCGGCTCTCCTTCCCCTGTCGTGCTCAGTTCAGACAATCCTCAGCTCTCAGCCTTGCTAAAGGGAAAAGCCAATCCTACCAGTAATGACAATAACAATAACTACAATAACCACAGCGGGTCTTCTTCAGAGAAAATCAACAACGTCCACCCGGGTCTCCACAGTGCCGCCAAGCCATTGTCAGAGCGGTCGGTGGCATCCTCACCACTTTTATCCACTGCTACGTCCTCTCCACACTCTGCAGAGCCTCACACCACCAACAGCCTCTCCTGCCTTAACAGCCCGTCCAACACCAACAGTCAGGGGCCCACAGTCAATGGGAAGGGGCTTGAGGACTCCCAGAGCCCACAGAAGGCAGAGCCTTCTGGAGGAGCTCAGAGACACTCTGTCCCTGCTGGTCTGGCACCATGGTCCTCTGTTTCCATCTACCCCAGCTCCAGTGAAGTGCTCAAAGCATGCAGGTAAGAAGCTTGCATGGCACCAGTTGTCCCCAGTAAAGCTATGGCTAATGAAAAATAGTTTTCTGTGTGTGGGTCTGAGAGAGAGATTGTAAGAATGAATATATTGGGCAGCAGTGATGTGCAACATTTTCTGGGATGTTTTTGGCTTCTTAAAGCAGTGTTTCCACTAGTAACATTTTAGTGTTGCATGCTGCCACGCTAAAATCTTTGCCGCCACATCAAAGAAAAAGAAAATCACAAAAGAAAACACTCTAGTAAGGCAAATAAACAGCCAGAATGTTTCACTGTACATTAGCCATAAGCTGAGGGCATGTGTGTTTGAAGTCAGTTCAGCCACTGCCTGAAGTCAACACTCACCAGAGACTCCGCTTCTCTCTCCTTTTTCCTGTCCTCTCTTTACATTCATGAAGTAAAGTACATTCCCCCTTCAGTCAGCATTACAGTACATAAACACCTAACAGGAGGCACGTCCCCTCATATCTCCACTACTCACTGCTTTAGACCAGTTGATAAGGGAGAATGAAGATAAATCCGCTTATTAATCCCACAAATTTTCAAGTAAACTCTGAGGTCTTCCCCCACCAGCTAATGGCTCCAGTAGGTCTGGCTGTGCCCCTGTCTCTCTTTTCCACAGCTGGCTGGCTCTCAGTAGCTTAGCAGCGGCTGTGCCCCTCGGTTCAGGCAGGTCCTCACCACACAGCACTCTGCAAAGCCCCGCAACACGCCCGGATTTTCAACTTTAAATCACTGTAGTTTAAAAGTAAATTGCAGTATTTTTGACCATTTGTGAAAGCAACAAAAAAAATTGGTCATTAAATATTTTAGAGACACTTTGGTTTAGTCAGTTAAACAATCACAAGCTGTGTTATTGAATGATGTGTGTGCAAAATGCTGCTCCCACCATCCCATTGCCAATGTAAAAAGCCAACACTGCGTGATACTGAATGCCTGTGGCATTTACACTTCATGTGTGAGTAATGTGTTGATTTTTTTTGCTGCATTTGTAAAATGTCATCACATCTTGACCCCGTGCTTTCTGCTGGTTGTATTCATCATCGTCATCTTGTTGGGATTAAAACTGCCACTTTATACTGTTGGGTCTCAATGACAAATGCTTGGACTGTACCACCTGAGCTGCCCCTGAGCTGATGTCAGACACAGATTTTAGTCTATTTTTGTTAGTGTGTGGGTGTGCCTACTACACTTGGATGTGGTC
This sequence comes from Hollardia meadi, assembly GCA_037974645.1. NCBI lineage: Eukaryota > Metazoa > Chordata > Actinopteri > Tetraodontiformes > Triacanthodidae > Hollardia > Hollardia meadi. Next base: position 12,994 of record JBBPCS010065016.1, read on the forward strand.
GAGGGCTGCTATGATGCTCTAAACTGGCTGGAAACTCAACTAAACTGGTCACTGACTCTCACTTTCTCCTTGTTTTGGAATGTCCTGTTGTTTTTTTTTACCTCATTAATCTAAGCCCTGTAGTTTTAGGCCACTCATCATGCAGGGCCCTCTCCTACATCACGTTCACATTGTATAATTCAGACCATATTTATGAGCAGCCAAGTCAGAGCAACTGTTAACATCAGCCTCCTAAGTTGAACATATCAGGAAGTTCTAACAACGACCATATCAGCCACTTGGCAAAAAGAATTACTGAAGTGTCAATGGAGTGGAGAAATGGCTGCAATGAAGGGCTGCCACTAACGATTATTTTCATTAGCACTTAATCCGTCCATTATTTTCACTATTAATCATTTAGTCAGTCACAGTCAAAATATCAAAAAATTGTTTGTATTTTTCCCAGAGCCCAAAGTGATGTCTTCAGATTGCTTCTTTGTCAGGGTTCCCACACATCCTGGAAAACACATGGGAAATGAGAGAAAAAGCAAAATGTCCAGGAAAAGTATTTTAAAATTATCCCATTTCCCTATCAGAGCTCCCCAAAATGGATGACATTGTCATCTACATGGGTTATATATATATAAGTTATGTTAAGGGTGATATTAACGTTCAAACGGCAATGTTAGTTTATGGACAATAGTATTTAGAATACGCTGCACAGCACGCTGTGAACACACCCCAAGTCACACCACACAGTAGCACCTACAGGCTGGATGACATTAACGTAACGTTACAATTTAAGTCGCCAAAACTCCAAATAATGTAAGTAAATGTAATGTGTTCTGCTTCAAATGTAAAAATATTGGTCACTGCTGGCTGCTAATGTGGTAGTTTTTTTAGGTTAATGTTTTCTTCCCATCTTGTTTTAATTGATTAGCATGTTTGGTTCAGTTGCTGAAGTTCTCGTTTTTGTTAGCTTGTTTACCTGCAAATGTTTAAGGTTTGTGATTCAACTCTGGCATTGGGCATTGTTGAGAGAGTTTGATAGTAATGAATGGGACAACACGGTTAAAACTATGAATGGCAGCCCAACTGTATGCGAGTCAAACACTCCACTTCAGAAGTGGAGGAGTTGGAGTGGAGCCAGAAAGTTTTAAGGAAGTTTTAAACGGGAAAAAAAGAGCGATACTGAGGGAAATGGTGAGGTCAAGAGTGATGTGCTAATACTGAAAAAAGGAGCACATTCCAGCGTGTTGAACTTTTTCGGGTTTAAACCCAACGATGATCTTCAACGAGTAATAATCTGTAAGCAATGCTTTGGCATCGTCGCAGCACCACAAGGTAACTCAACAAATCTATTTAACCACCTCAAACGTAACCTTAAATTCCATTATAAGTTGGCAATGAAGGATAAACCAACCACATCACAAGCATATTTTTATAGCATACGCATATAAGCATATTTTATATTTCTAAAAATATGTTACATATATTTTTAATGTTTAGCAGCATTTAAGTCTATCACTTTGATTAAGTGTTCTTCTAAAATCAGAATGAATATAAATAAATAAATAAATAAGAGACTTGAGTTTTTTTATATTACAAGAGACTATTAAGTTTTGTGTTATTAAGTCCAGCGCTTTAATATATGTTTCTGTATGTTTAAGTCAAGCAAAGTGTTTTCAGTACAGGGGGGGAAATTGTAACTTGCCTGCGTTCCTCCTTGAAAGCATCAAAATGTTGATAGGCTGGTGTTCTTGACCAAGAAATACAGTAGTTTGCTGTCCAAAAATTTATTATTTATTCTAAAGCTGTACCTTTACATTCTATTTTTTATGTTCAGCAGCTTTTAAGTTAATCACTTTGATTAAGTTTTCTAAAAACAAAAAAAGTTAGGAAAAGACACTTGAGGTATGTTTGCCACCAAAGACTGTTAAGTTTAAGTCCGGCACTTCATGTTTTGTTTAGTCAAACACTTTGATACATGTTATGTCGTCTGTTTAAAACTGTCTAGACAGCAAGCGTCTCAGATGCGTTTTGTTACTCGAGAGTAACAAAGAGTGCAATACATGTTTTTGTTGAAAAAATAAGAATCATGGGAGAGAATCGTGATTTCAATTCTTAGGGAGAAAAATCGTGATTCACATTTTAGCAAGAATCGTGCAGCCCTACTATACACTGTTTAAATCTTGTTTCAGTTGTCAACAGACAACTGTAAATATGAAGTCACTCTATTGATCAGAACCATTGTATCCTAGTTCACCTGCAGTTTTATTCTCATGCAGTTTTGAAGAAGTGGTCCACATCAAAGAGATCATCTGCCCCTGGTTGAAAGGGCAAGCGTCATAAACACAAATATTGAGTCCTCTCCCCTCCCTTCTGCCATACACCAAGTGCAGTAGCTGACGCTAACTAAAGGATTGTCAGTGTACTGGTCATTATATGGGACTACTGATTGGTTTACTAAAGCTTGAATCACAACTGGATAATCCCTGTTATGTGTATAACTTAACTGCTTTATTTCAAAGTCAGTTCTCTTATTCCAGCTTCTTAAATGTGAAAATTTTCAGATTTCTTCCCTGCTTTGTGAGAGGAAACAGAGTATATTTGGGTTGTGGACAAAACAAGACATTTGAGGATGCCATCTCAGACTGTCGGAAACACTTATTGACTTATTATTTCTCAGCATTTTCTGATATTTCATAGACCAAACCACTAATTGATTAATCAAGAAAACAGTAGGCCGAAAATAGTTACAGCCCTGTTCTCAAAGTGGTTCTCCAGTTTAATGACTTCCTTATTTGGTGAACTAAAATGTTCTCCTAAATGTGCAAAAGTTGATTGTAAGGGTTTTGTAGTTGAAGGACATAATCCAGTGTTGTGTGGAAGGGGTGAGGGCAACATGTCCCCTGTAGTTTTGGCTTACAGATGCTCAGTTTATTTTTGTTCTACACACTACATTGTGTTGCATATTTCTAATTGTTTGTTGCTCTTCCCTAAGCTGGTAAACTGACTGATCTTTCTAACCTCTGCTCTGGCTGCAGGAACCTGGGGAAGAACGGCCTGTCAACTAGCAGCATCCTGCTGGACAAGTGTCCCCCGCCACGACCCCCTCACCCGCCCTCTCCTCCACTGCCAAAGGACAAACTCAATCCCCCGACGCCCAGTATTTATGTATGTGTAGCCACACCATAGAAGGAGAAGTATTCATGATGTTGTTGTGGCCTGTCTTAGAGCAGCAGTATCTTGGCTACAGCACTAAATACAAACACTCGTAGTTAACTCCTCTTTAATGTGTTGATTCTCCCAATAAGTCTGGGGTCAGTCCACGTTCCCTGACCACTCCTGTGTCTCCTCTCTGACATACAGCTTGAAAACAAAAGGGACGCCTTCTTCCCTCCCCTCCATCAGTTCTGCACCAGCCCTGCCAACCCCGTCACTGTCATCAGAGGACTGGCTGGAGCACTCAAACTAGGTACACAGCTGTTCCAGAGATGCAAAAGGCATGCAGTCCACTCTGCTGTTTCAAGCTGTTTCCAGCATCTGAATTTGTTTCATTTGACATGTGATAGAGGCAGCTGTGAGCATGGGTTGCTGCATGTTTTGTCTTTTCCATTCTCACATGGCTCTGTGGGTGTGTCTCTGTAGTATAGGAGGGAGTGTGTGGATAGATTTGACATATATGACAACAGCACCACCTGGAAGTGGAAAATGTTACTGCATGTGTTGGCTCTGCCAAGAATTTACTAATATCTGCTCCTCTGTTACTATGACATGCTGCCCCTTTATGTAATGCTCTAATCTGACAGATTGTTCCCAGCTTATTTTATTAAGTTTTATAGTCACAGTTAAAGTAAGACCAAACAGACAGAACCACACAGCCTACCTGTACTACTGCTGTGGGACAGACCTTGTTCTCTCTCACTCCATAGATAATGGTAACAAAATATCATTTTGTGTATGAAATCACATTAAAGCTTGAATGTAAATTTGAAGTATTTGGCTGGACCGTAGAGGGCCAGCCCTATGGGTTGCTCTGTGGCTGAGTAAGTGATGGAGTTGCGGGATTGGTCAGTCGAGTGTAGGAGTGGCTACGTCATCAGGGGGCGTTGCTCTCACCTCGCGCAGCACCGATGGCGTGTGTGTCTGAGTTCAGTGTGACTCTGAGCAGCCGGTTGTTTCTGTCCACTCTCTC
>JBBPCS010065056.1:0-14016 GCA_037974645.1 Hollardia meadi
AGTAGCATTAAATTGACCTAAAACCCATGTCTGCTCTGTGACGCGGCACTCTTCTTCTATTTCTGTTAGCATATAGCGTTAGCTTACACAACTTTAAGCTAACAGCAGCTCATTCATAAACACTACAAACGTACTGGCAGAATACAAGACAACATAGAATGGCTATAAGACGTGAGTGGAATGTGAGATTACCTCAAGCCTAACGGTCATCAATTTACTACTTTAATTTTAACGTTACGTATAAAGTTACAATCAATATTGGTCCGCTAACCCAAGATACCTGGTTGTTTAGAACTACCGCTACCTGTTTTTACTCGCATGCAACACGTCGCACAGTCTTCTTCTTACTGTCTTATACAGTCTGCGATTACTGCCACCTACTGGATGTAAGAAGTATCTCAATCCTAATTGACTTAACTTAAATGTTTTGTGATTAAACACCACATTAATATTTTGTACAGATAACAAGAGACACAATTAGATGGACTTTATTAGAAAAACATTTTAACTTAACAAAGACATGTATTTTAAGTAAACTGAAAATAAAAAACTAATATAAAGTGCACAACCCACCTCATTCCCTTTTTTGAGTGTAGAGTTTTAAGTTGCAGAGAGAGCTCACACTGTTGAGCTCTCTTGGCCACTGTAGACATCAGTATTTTCAAAGTACATTTCAATTCAAATGTCTTGTGGTTTTTCACTGCCAGTGTAGTCTTTCTGACCCTTTCATTCAAAGAGCCTGTTTTTTAGAGCGAGTGCTTTGTTAGAAAGTTTATCTCCATCCAGTTCCATGAAAATCTTTTGGACTACCTCAAAGGTGTAGCGGAGGTCAGCAGGGTAGCTGAGGTTCAGGGCGTACATCAGTCCAAACAGCATAGCATAACAGCTAATGCTACATTATCCAAATCTTCTAACACCTTGATGCCTTCAAGGACAGTGCCAATGTCCTGTGGTTCATCCCTTGAAGCGTGTTCTTTAAGAACATAAATCCCAAGAGTGGTGTCTTCAATGGCCTCGTTGATGGCATCTCCATCCATCCCCTGTACAAAACAAAGTTAGGTAAGTAAATAAGACCCCTTAACCAAGCCCTATCGAGAAAAAAATAATTATGAAAATGGGTAGGCATAGTGACATAGATCAAGACAAGATAAGGAGAAAGTTAGAATGAATGTAAATTTACAGACATGTCAGTAAAATAAATAATATTTAAAAAAATACTGAGTGAAGTTTAGAAAGAATGAAACCAACATCAGTATCTTTCCTTCCTCCCGTCCTCTGTCTTCCTCCCTCTGCTGCTGAGGTGAATCACTGCCAAGAATCTACCAAATTTTAAGATTTGTGGCAAATTATGATAAACATTTTGGCTACAAACAGACAGCTTTCCTTTTAGTTTGTTCATACCAATTCACCATCAGCTTAACAAGTGGACAAAGCACATGAAATATCGCTTTTCTACTTTGTACTAGAGTTGTCGTGAGGGATATTAACGAAAAAAAAACTACTGGCGCAACAGAACAAGAAGCAGTCAGTAGGAAATGGTAAGGCAAGAAGAAGAGGGAAAACATTGTCCAAAGTGGGAGCATTACACTGTAAAAGAGGCCAGTGCTCAATGTTAATATTGCATCAGCGGCTTAAAATACAGCTCCAGTCAAACGTCAGAGTTGTACCACCCGAACAGTCAGTACCTGATGGCTGCAGTGCAAGTTGAAAGTGGACCGTCCTCTCAACAAACTGTCACGTCGGTGACCTCGGAGAGGTCTGTGTTAGCTCGGAGAGGCTGTAATGATGTGCGAGCTTGTGTGAGCAGAGGCAATAACTCACTTATGGTGGAAAAGATGCCAACATGAAGGTGGTGGACGGTGAGAGATTTCATGAGCTACTGAACTAACATCACATAACGATTACACAACTCATGTGCTGCCAGAATTCTTTTAAATAAAACTTAAAATGAAAATAAAGATCTGCATTTGTACCTTGTTAGTGATTAATCGATTATCGATTGTTAATGTGTTCAATTATCGGTTAAGGAAAATGTACGAAATTTGCATCCCTAGTTGTCGTCAACTCAAGTACTTCCACTTCACCTGGTTTACTGTCTCCACCGTGGCCTCTCTGCTTGTGTGTGAGAGTGTAGGAGCTGAGACCTGCCCTCCGTCAAACACGCAGTGGAAAGACGCTAGCATTGACCATAAATGACAATAAAACGTGGTAGATAACTCTCAGCATAGGTCATTTTAATTTCTATATCATATTTGTCTAAGGCACTGAAGACCCTGGATTGTAATAGAACAGTAGCTAGGAAAGACTCAAAAAGAATGGTGTCAGAACACTTAAGTGTGTCAAGATATATAGGGCTGCAACTACAATTAATTTAACTGACTAATCCTGTGATTATTTTCTTGATTATTCAATAATCTAAAAAAAAGTAAGCATGTACATACCACATATTCCCACACAAGGTTTTCTGGATCTTCACCCATGTAGATACAGCCTCCCTTAATGATATACTCTCGTCCAGCATCTACATCATCACAGTGAAAGGAAATTTTCTTGATTAGTGTCTTAATTCAACTTTCGTGCTTTATGCGTCAAATACTCGTGTAAACTCTCATATGGATACATATTTCTCTGACAATATAGCACCAGGGTTCCCACAATGGTACGAGCCTTGCTGTAAGCTCCAAATCATTTAGGAGGGATATTGACAGGAAAGAGACAGAAAGAAAGGAGGTAGACAAATATATGAAGATAAATAGGTAAATGGCAGAAAGGCTTGAACTGAAACAAAAAGATGCACAAATAGTGGAAGGAGAAAGATGAAAAATAAATGCACTCCCAGGCCTTCCGTACAATTTTTATGCCCCTCTTGCCAAAATATTATGTATAACCTTTCCACAATTCTGAAAATCTTAAAATTTCCTAAAATACATTGTCAAAATTAATGTTTCTAGGTTTTTCATAAATGTTGGAAACATGTACAACTTACATCAGCCATTTGTGCAATGACTGTTTTGAGACCTTCGCCTAGTTTTCCACCTCTCTTTTGGAACAGGCTTGTCAGGTTGTCAGAATGAAGGTCGAGCTGAGACAGGAACTTGGACTGAAGTGGGACACTAGTAATTCTCTTGAATTCAGTGTTGATCTGAAAACAGATGATAAGTACAAATGAATCAGGTTCAACTGGTAAACTCAGGAGAAAGCGACCATCACACATACAGCAGACCAGGGTAGTCCAGAAGGGAGATTAAGCACAAACGAAATAAATACAAGCAGGCATATTAGCAGTTTACAGGTGTACCCAAGCCTTCCCTTTTTTTATGTCTTATCCATGATAAAAAAAAAACGAACATGAGATAAGCCTTACCTCACTGACTTCAAACAGAGCAGGCCACCTTGCCATGAAATCACGAACGACTTAATGTCTTCTGTGTGCGAAAGTCTTTTCCATCTTGAGTTTCACAACCTCTCTGTTGTTCTTCTTCTTGTATGATGTGCAAATAGGATGATGGGCCTATGAAAGAAAAAATGTGTAATCAGTGAGGTGAACTCAGTGGATGCAAAGATGCAACAGACATTAATTTTGAAGTATTTTCTGCAATACCCCACAATTTTGGGCACTATGGAAAGCGTAAAATAATTTTGAATCTACATTTTTAATTTTGAGTCCGACACAGTCCGTTCATTCATTTGAATTTATGGATGGCTTTTTCAGTGTGCACATGTGTATAGGGAAAGTGACATGATAAACAGTGTGGGGCCGCCAGTTTAACGTTACTAGATTTTACATCAATACAGTTCATGTCAGCATTCCGCCGAACGTAACCAACACGTAACCAACTTGCAACAAGCACACCTGCAAACACACACACACTCCAGCATATAACCGACACACACCCCATCTCTCTAACTGACCGCTTAACTGTTAATTAAAGGCATAGTAGGCGATTCTTTTCAGAACACTTTCTGTTACATTACTTGAAATTCTCATGATAGCAATGAATAAATTAAATGCTCCGACAATGAAAAGAAAAAATCCTCATCTGTGGCAGTGGCAGGGCTGTTAAAAGCCTGTCCAATCAGAAAATCCGGTCCATTGAAAATAAGTGGCTGGCCTACCTACTTCCTGCTTGCGTGCACTCTGCCCGTGCGATGCCGAGCACTCATTGAGGCGCGTGACCAGTCTTCTACAAGGCAGAGGCAATAGCTAGCAAGCCAGTTGCAGAACCAAAAAACTAAAGAAGAAGAGTTGCAGAATGGCAGAGAAAGACAGCTTTCTGTCGCAAAAGAAAGACAGTATTTGAGACGGCTACAAACAAAAAGAGGTTGTGCGATTCTTTCAAAATAAAAGTCTCGCTGGTTTTTCCACAATCGCCTACTATGCCTTTAACACTCGCATTTGCCAAGTCCTTCTCAGACTTCTTCTGGTTTTGGGGGTTTACTGCCAGCCTCTGCTCCAGAGTGCGCGCAACACTTCTTCTTCTTTGTTTTATGGCGGTTGGCAACCAGCGCTAAAGTGCATTACCGCCAACTATTGTTGGCGAAACCACACTTCCTGGCGCCTTTTGAATAGATTCCATTTCCGGTGGTGAACAAACAGAATTACATGGATTTCAATTTTCCAAATCAATCATTTTCAATCAATGTGAGAGAAACTATTACATTTAACATTCTCTATAAACACCTGAAGTCTACTTGATTAAATCATGTTCACAAAGGAATATAAATTAATTGTGCAGCATATACTAAATTCATTTTTGTAAATTCAAAGACCTGCTATTTCCCATTTTTCAGTGTGTCATTAGATTCTCTCATCCATGAGTAAATGTATGCTTCCTTCTGTGCAGTGATACAGTGTAGTTTGGCAGAAAGAAAATAGTTCTGCATGAAACTGCTCACAACAGGGTGTGAATTATCTTGAGTAAGCGGGTCATGATTTCTAAAAAGAGACATTGCTGTTGAGTTTTTCAAATTTTTTTTTTTTTTTGGGGGGTGCTTTCAGTGCCACAAACAAAGTGCCATCTAGTTCCATTATATATGAGAGAAGGCAGACATCTCTACAGCTGATATCTGCAAAACTGAGCAACTCACACCAAATCTATCTAGATGGAAAAACAGCACTACAGGGAAGAGGTGTCCTACCCTGACGCACAAGGTCTACGTTAATTTGGTTAAGTTTAGGCACGAAAATCACGTGGTTAGGTTGGTTTCACATGGGACGCGAACTCCTGGGTGAAAGTGGTGTGTTTGACCCTGTGAGAGAGAAACTTTCTTCTTGCTATTATTAGAAAATCTGAAGGACAAATGAGAAACATCCTATTTCCCTCAGTCTGACAACTGTCTTTTGAAGAAAAATAAGCACCTGAAAATGTCAAGCTTATAGAGTGACCCTGAAGGTGTCTCCTGTGTTCTGTGCTTATGTGCTACTAGCCTGCTGTACGCCACGCGTATCCCTACCTGAATGACGTGTCCACAGTTAACACATAAATATACTTATTTACCGAATGTCCTAAAACAGACAGATAAATATGATTATCCAGCTGTCAGGCACTGCTTGTCATTTGCGAAGTAAATGATCAAATCACATATGTAACTAAATTTGAAACTATATGTCCTGGAAGGAAAGCACTTGAATGAAAATGAAAGAAAATTGATGGTTTCCGGATGAATATTTCAATGAGGAGAGTATAGGCAGCATCTTGTGTTTGCTGTTGATTCATCCAGAGCCCGGGGGAAGCAAAGAGTGCGGGGGCTGCCAGGTCAAGTCCTGGACACAGCTGCATTATTAACAGAAGGTCAGCTGTCAGCACACGTCCGCAGGCCTCACATCAAGCAGCTCACTCAATTTTGCGCCTCTGGCTGACATGTTTGTAATGTTGTCGGCTATTTAATGAAGGTTCACAAGCCTTCTCTTCTGGCTTCCACCTTTTTTTTTTGGTTCCAATAAAATTGAGCCAGACCATAAGGAGTACATAACACACACACAGAGCATCTGGAAGAACTTTTATTATCACTACATAAAAAGATATAGACGATATATTGGGCGAGAGCTTGCACATATGGAGCTGAAGAACTTAAAGGGCTACAACACAAATAAGCTAATCTAGATATTGTTTCTTTGATTGATTAGATATTTAAAATGCGTATTTTCAAAATGCTGCTTATTTTGTGTGAGCAACAGTCAAAAAGCTGTAAGTTCCTTCTGTCCAGTCTTGTCGGTGGCACAAACAAAGCAGCTGCAATGTTTTATGGTTTTACCAGCTGTTGAAAATTAATGTTAGTTTTGTGAGCAGAAATATGAAACTGTTGACTTCTGTCTGGTAACATGCATCACAAGCTGCCGTCTGTCCAATTGGCCAGAGGTGAATCTTTACAGAAAGGAATGGCACAGTGTATTGCTTTGATGAAAGTGGATTGAGTCTGTTCTTTAAGGTCAACAGTGTTGAGTCTGTGATGATATAGTAGGGATATCGCGATCGCATTTTTTTTTTCCACCTCAATCCTGACTGACTACCAATACCGAGTCTGATCCTTTTTACTGCACTTGGTTGTTAGCTTGTGGGTCACAGCTAAAGAACAATGAGAAGGAGGTGCTCCTGTCACGAACCTTTTGTTGTAATTACACTCGTTCTATCACATCAATTTTATTAAATTATTTTAATAATAATACATACGCACATCAGAACTGTAGAACTGTAACATACATTATCTAATGTTGGCTTATGTAATGTTAGCTTAGCAGCCAAGGTGAGACTGAGAGCCATCAGCAGATACATTTTAAATCATATGTTTGGCTTTAAAGATATAAGATGTAACATTTCCACATCAAAATGTCTAAAAAACTACTAGACCTTTGTTATATATTGTGTTAAGTTGTGTACTTACATTATCCCAAATGTTTCCAACAGTGTTCAAACTCAGAGAAATCGTGTCCTTTTATTTAAACTAATGGTGTGTTTCATTTGGTTGCCTGTCACTATAACTTCCAGGAGAGAGTCAGAGAGTGAGGAAGGAAGTCGACAAATGTGACTAAACGTAAATAAAACTTTCAAATGTTACCTCGTCTGTGAACATTTCTGCCTTAGTCACAAGATAGATTTTCAGTGGCAATGGTGGTTGTTTGACAATGAAGGCAACAACTCCCATGATCCCACGCTACTTCACTGTCATCAAATTACGCCTTTCGTAACATTAGTTACATTATTATTATATATGTAGACCCCCTAGAAGGGTACCAATAGGCCTGTTTGATGCTCTCTGGGCTCAAACACTGAACATTCAATCAACCAGTGATCACTTTATTTTCTGTTAATCAACTAATCATCTACAGTTTACAGTTTGACTGAGGAGAGGGATGACTGAGGATAACTGCTGGGCTAATCCCACTGAGAACACTGTAGTGGTAATCTGGACTCATGAAGGCTAACGATTCAGCAGTTACAGTTCTGCCTCCTCCATCTCCACCTTGGTGGATGGTAAGGTGTCCACTGTCATCCTCCTACAGCTCCCACCAGTATTGCTGCTGCTGTTAGTGCTGCTAACACTGAGCCGCCCTGACACAATGGTGTCACCTCCAGCCCCGCCCAGCTTGAGTTTGACTGACAGGAGCGGTGAGGACAGGGGCTTGCTCCCTTCTGTGCAGTTTGGAGTGAGCTGAGGAAGAATTGGATGATGGGAGCAGAAATGGCTGAGGCCTGTGTTGTTGTGATCTGAGCTCAGGCAGCAGGAAGAGATGTAGACAAGCATGTGGCCTCTCCGCTCCCCCCGGCAGAACCACAGATGAGCCGGGCGGCAGGAGGAAGGGTTGTTCCAGCTTTGACAGCACGCAGCTCATAATCCCAGCCAGAGAGGAGATGCTGCCGACTGCAATGAAGCGTAAACTTGACTGTCTCCTGTTTTTTTTTTCGTGCTGCATTGTTGTTTGCAGGTTGAGGTAGCACACAAAGGTCTCTATCATCTCCACACCAGGAGGTGACCCGTGCACTCCGAGGAGCTCACACTGAGAGGGATAAAGGCAGGGCAGAGTCTGTGATTTTTAATGAAGAGGGTTGGAGCATCCTCAGGCAGACCTCCTTACACGTGCTGTAAAAAAAGGAGCTGTGAAAACAAGATCGAGCCCAGATCCTTCGCTTTACAGACTCCACTCCACCACCCACCTCTTTGAAATAAACTGAAGGCTGCAGTGCAGGAGCTAGTCTTGCCTTGCAGGAATGCTTACTTAAGGCCAAATTGGAGAGTTTAATATTGACCTTGGGAAGGCAAGTAGCAGCTACTTCTGGCTGGTGAAGTCCGCTAGTTAAAGTTAAAACTTCCTGAAATGGGAGAAATGTGTTTTTGTTATCCCTTTTACATTTCTTCCTTTGCTGACATTGTCCCAAGGTCTTAAATAATTGGCTACGTTTGTAACAGAGTTGTTTTCAGGCCAACTAAAAATAGCCGTGCCCAAGTTTTCCTTCTCAGTCCCAGCCGACTGATTCTTAGTAATAGTCTTCTGTGTCAGCTGTGTGTATTTCCCTTTTGCTCAGCACAGCAAATCCTGGTTGCCTGGAAAAGGGAGGCCTCTCACTGGCAGGAGTGTTTTGGGGAGGCAGGGATCACAGCTGCTGCAGCAGTAGTGTTGTGTCGGCAGGCAGTGTTTTCTCTGTGATGTGTCAGGTGACCTCGATGACCCCACAGCATGAAAGCAGAGGGTCTAAACCAGAACAATGGTCGAAGAGAATCATCTCTTTATTTAATACTAAACAATTAATAAGAATTATACATGTTGTAATTTGTATTAACATGTATGTTTAGTCATACATGATTAGCCTCAGTTTTACACATTGTAATATTCAGAGTATATAAGTGTCCGTAATCGAGTGGACTAAATATAAACACTGTTTATATACAATAACTGTACAATATTAAAACTTATGTCACTCATATACTGTACATGTTTTTGCAGCGGCCTCTCATACTTAGACTTCATGTTTGACCCAAATTGTGACCCAAATGGCATACTAATTTTATTGGATGCATGTTTTGACATGCATACGAAATTTTTTTTGACATTTTTGTCTCGCAACATGCAACAGAAGAGGAAGTGTTTGTGACTGGATAAAGGTGAAAGATTAGTGCAGTTTGATGCAACAACAGTTCAGGAAAAAAACAATGGAACAAACAAATAATTGGGATAACTTGTTAACTTGCTTTCTTTTCCCTGTCTGGATAACACACTGTCTTACTGGTCTGTAATTTCCAAATAACTTTTCTAAAATAATGTACTTTGGTACTAATTATAGGAAATTGTAGAAAAAAAATACAGTCACTGTTCTTAAAAATGATCAATTCCAATTAATTAACCCTTAACCCTAATTTACTGTTGCTGTAAAGCTTTCTAATTTGGCAGATTTACTATTTTTAAATGATGACTATATATTTTGCCAGCTGAAATGACATCGGCTGTGGCTTGCTCGCTAATTGCTAGCTCCATGAGTTTGTTGAAAATTTTGGATAAACCTCCCCAAAATCCAACACAGACCATGACAGGGTTGTTAGCATTACCCTAAACTCTGATATAGCAGTTATTGGTAGCAGTCAGGATGGTTGTCACAGGTGTTACGCCTTTTTCTAACATACCCTGTAACCTAACATCTTTTTGTAGCTAACTAATAATATGCTAATTCTTGGCCTTGGAAATGACACTATTACTTTTGCTACCTTGGCTCTAAGGTAGCTTCTCTGGTCTGTAGTCACCACTCTGTCATCTCACTCTATTCCGCCCACAGCACAATCTGATTGGTTAAACGTTATGTGTAATAGCCTATCAACACTGAATAAAGTGAATCTGCAAATTAACATGTAACTAAAGTTTTCAAATGAATGTAGTGTAGTAAAAAGTACAATATTTGCTGTCATAATGGAGTGGAGTAGAAGTATAAGGTAGCAGATGATGGAAATACTCAAGTATTAAGTACAAGGACCTCAAAATTGTTCAGTAGTGAGTAAATTATAAAATTTTACATTCCATAACTGCTTATTCATAATTTTGACCAAATTATTTTTATTTTTACTGCAAATATATCATGATTACAAATAGTGGCTATTGATCTCCTTGGTTACTAATAATCGGTATTGATCGATGCCTAATGCTAGCCTTAGGTTCTGATTTATCTTCTCCATTATTGTGTCCCACCTCTCTTGCCCCTCGTCTTTCTCCCACACACTGCCATCTCTTCTGTAAACAATGATTGATCATCTATCTTCACAGCAGGCCATACATGTGATGAGATATGAGGCATTATAGAAGACACCGGCCAGCCAAATGATTGGACACTGAGGCTGAATAAATATTAAGGTTGTACTGATGAGTCGACTAGTGACCCAGCTTTTTACCAGGGTGCATGCAGAACAGACCCTTGCTGCTGTGATGATAACTGAGCATCACCACAGGTTGCTGGACGCACACATGTACTCATGCTTGTGTGCGTATGAATCAATAAAAGAGGAAGCGATGGAGAGAGGATGTGTTTGTGTGATGTCTCTCCCTCTGTCTGTGTGTTTGCTGTGTGAGTGGCTAACCTCAACTGGCACAGGCCTCCGCCCTCTGGCACTGGCAGGACGGCATGCTTGGAGTACAGAGACGAGGCTTTCCCCTGGCAGTGGAGGGGGCCCAGCATGTGACGCCCGGAACCCATCGTTAGCCTGCTCCCTATTGTCAAGTGTCTGGCCGCTCACTCCTCCCTTGCCCATCTTCCTGTCCATCCATTTCATCACCTGCGGCCTTCCCTTCCGCCCCCGATCGAATATCTCCTTCTCTTCACTTCTGTCTCCCCCTTTTCCTCCTCTCTATCAGTACCAGAGCTCTTCCTCCTCAGCTCCGTGCTCAGTGCTCTCCTCTCCTGCCCCTCTAATCATTTTCTACCCTATTATTACTCCCTGCAGACCACCTTCCCCCCTCTCTGTCTGTCTGTCTATTTCGGTGTCCCTCCTGATGAAGGGCACAACACGAGGACAGTGTAAAGTGAATAATTATTTCATGATGTGTTGTCTGTACTACAGCAGGGTGAGAAACAGGTGGTTTGAATGCCATTTTGAAGGCCATTGTAGACATCGGAGTAGTAGGAAGCGGGTTAGGGAGAAATACTTGGAGCTTAGTGTTGTGACATTCTGATGACTTGTGGGTGATGCCACCCAGTTCTCATAATAACTTCCACCATTTTGTTCTCTCTGGCTCTCTCTGTTCTCAAAGGTCAGCGCCGTCGAGACAGTTCACAATTGCTCAGCGGCATGAATTGGCAAATTTACTTGTATTAAAATGAATTGATTTAGTGTAAATGTGAAATGCTGGCGTGACTGAGCCATAACTGTAGGAGCATAGCAGTGGGCTACAGTTACACTCACGCGTCACCCTGCATGAATGCACATCGACTTAAACTGATATTTTTGTGTAGTGATACGCACTGGGGGCGACGGAAAAGGACTTACAGTTAAAGTCACACTGGGTCATAATAAGTTAAATTCCATCTGTCGGATATGAAAAATGTCTGGCACTCAGCACTTTGATATGAGTTTTCAAACACGTGGCAACTAACAAACTTAGAGAGACCTAATCATCTGTACCAGAAGGCTGCATAGCTTCAGCCGTTGTCATGACAGTCGACATCCAAATCAGTATTCCAATGCTTTGTTTTTGATGATGACAGAGGCAACTCTTCAGAGGACACAGAATCAAATCTTGTGAAATAATTTTTAGGCAGCTCTGACGGTGGTCAGGAGGACGGCTGCTTTACTAATGCGTAAATGCAAGCAGCGTCTCTCTTAATGGGGAGACGCTTCACCCTATTTCACCCACCCGTAACCCATCCACTGCCGCTGCCATAACTGATTCATGCAACCCTCCTTCCTCCATCAAAGCTTTAAATATTTGCAGGTAATTCTCATTGAATCTTTAAAGCCCTAAAAGGGTATTCGCAACTGTCCTTCATCTGTGCTGCAGCGTTTAATTTTTTCAGCTCACTGTTTTGCTGTTGCTTTGCTGTTTTGCTTCACTCTCATTCCAAATCCAGCCACAGCAGGCAGCTGTGGACAAAGCTCTGATAAACTTACTGTCCTCACCAAACAGCACACAGACACAGTGAGAGACTAGCTGGTGAACACAGTGGAGCATCTAGCAGCTAAAGAGGAGTTCATGGAGACATGGAGGCTTTTCCATTGGCCGTGCTGATTAGCTTTTCCATTACCAGTTCAACCATCAGAGCAGGGCCAAAGCGAGCCCAGCCTGGGCCACAGCGATGTCTCGTTGACTGCAGCCAGTGATGACCCCCTTCTCCCCTTCAAAAAGGCTTGTGTTGTGACACTCAACTCATGTCTGTGCAGCAGACTAGACTCACAAGATGTTTTAAAAAGTCTGTGTGTTCAGTTCTCAGTACTTTTGTAGCTTCTACCCAAATCTCTGTAGTTTGAAGTTTAGTTTCTCCACTGCGTCCCTGTTTGTACATTCAGATATCTGCTTTATTTTACTGTTTTAATCATGCTCACTTCCAGCTGGAGGAGTTGTGTTCAGTTACTGCCGGCTCCTGATTTTGTTGCTTCATAATAAAAGCCTTTAGATAACAAAATAGCAGGGGACCTTTATTGTGAAGAAGTTATCGGAAATTCTGTGTTGAACAGTGAATTTGCTGAGCTTTGTTAGCTGCTGTTCTTTAATACTGCAGGGAGGAAGAGTAGAAGTAGAGACAGCTCAGTGAGATTTTAGATGGGGAGCTGTATCAACAGGATCTTTTACTGCTCCTCTTTATCTCTCCAACAGTAAACAACTTCTTTTACCTGCCATGTGTCACTGCAAAAAACAAAACGGAGGAAATGATGCTTCTAAAAGTTAGACACTTAGGACAAGAATGAATGCTGAGTGTATGGATGTGTAAATACCTTTTTGCTAATATGTGAGCCATGTAAACTTTATGAGTCCATAATATGCCAGATGTGTGTGATGTTCAGCTTGTTGTGAAGTTCTTTCCACAGTGACCAGAACCAACAAGGATATGCAGGGCATACACAGTATATACTGTAGATGATTGACAATCCCTGCTATGTTGTAATTAGCTTTCAGCCTTATATGACCTATCATGGTAGCAGTCATTGTATTTCTTAGTTGCTGTTACATGTGTATATTATTGGGTATGTTTTTTCCAGTGTGTGCGGTCCTGTTGTTAGTATAGCATCTGGAGTGGAGAGTGTGTTGTAGAGCAGTTGTTGGAGCCATGGGGGCGTGCACTGCCCTCATTTTCTGGCAGATTTTGCTGGAATAATTTGGCTAAATTGAAGTTAAATATGTAACCCTATTCTCTGATCCTGTTGGGACTTGAGTAACAAATTACAAGCTAAGTGGACAGGAATACTGGGTTAGAAAGTAAATATTGTGTTTTATATATTACACCTTCCATTATGTTGTAATGGGTTGCACCTAGCTGCTTGTAAGGATGGGACTGGCTCTACAAGGTTTCAGTCACAGGGGTTTAGTGAGTGTTAAACGAGACAATGTCACTTATGCGGCTGTTAGCCTTCAACAGTTTTATGACAAACTGCAACCTTTTAAATTATCAAAATGATCTACCATGCTTATTTTTTCTGAGATAAGATCTCATGGTGTTCCCCCAGAAGGAGCGGGACTTCGCCTCTCTGATGTGAAAGACATGCTGTTTTTGATACCTGTCTATGTCCTTCTCACCATCAAGACAATTATCTGTGTGTTTATTGCACTTGCCACAAGTAAAGTGAGTGTGTTTCCAGCAGCACAGTTTAAAATGGTGAAGAGTTGTAGTATATTAAATGTGTCCTTGCCAAGGATATATGCTCCCACATGTATGTCCCAGTCTGTGTGAAACAAATTAATAGTCGTCCTCTCCACCCATCCACCCAGCTGGAGCTGTTTTCATGCAGACAGGCACCATCCTGCCGAGGTTCCCTTCGGGGGGGGGGGGGGGGGGGGGGGGGGGGGGGGGGGGGGGGGGGGGGGGGGGGGGGGGGGGGGGGGGGGGG
>JBBPCS010065077.1:0-17159 GCA_037974645.1 Hollardia meadi
TGCCCCCCCCCCCCCCCCCCCCCGTGGGGTATTAGTGCAGTGAGCAATTCACGAACGTTACATCTTGTATTTTTGCAGCATACGAGTGAATCAAGCTTCTTAAAATGCAGTTCTATGATGAATTACTGATGGAATCAGTCTCTGAATACGACTGAGGACAATACAAATGTTACTGAGTTTGTTTCACATGACATAGTAGCGAAGGTGATTGTGAAACCAAAGCCACTGGGTTTTATGGCCATGATTGGACATTTACAAAGACTACCAAATTACCTCTGTAAAACGGCTCTGTTCTGCCCTTCCACATGCCTACATGGACAGGCTGAGGTAGAGAACGGAGCAGCATCAATGACGACAGAAATGACTTTGATTAAGTCAGGCAGCATGAAAAGGAGGAGCTGGGGTGGAGGTGGGTTGAATAGCGCCCCCTGTGTGAGAACTGATGCTGAGAAGGGAATCAGCTGATGTGGGCTGGCTTCAGATCAGCTGATTTAGCTGAGATTGTGAGCTGAGCTCGACTTCCGTGGCCTGCCTGAACCAACGTGATGCTGGATTTGATTTTATTAATGTATTATTGAGTAATTAGTTTATTTTTCGGTCCTCTGTTCCGTCGCTCCCATATACACACACCAAGCTGGAAACCTGTGAGTGTACTTTATTAAGGGCACATTACAATATGCATCAGTGAGGCAGCAACACATTCAGAAAAGTAACATTTGTTTGCAAATCAAAGCATTAAAAAAAACACACAAATAATACAAACGAAAACATAAACAAGAGAAAAGTCAAGCAGCATTATTGAACCATAACCCACATATTTTAATATTTTAACATCAAGATTAAATTCGACACGATGCAGTTTCATTCATTTCATCATGTGACATTCTTCCAATTGAAACAACTTTAAGTTCAAACATCTTCATTGTATTTTATTCATTCACTTTCTTTTGTTTTCTAATGTGTTTATTTTATCATTTGTTTTGATTTTTAATTTGAATAAACTTTACTCTTTCACTTCATTTGACTCCTGGACCAAAAGATGACATTCAAACATTTGTTTTCCTTGGAGGAGAACAGAACTTCTTATCCTTTGATCCCTGTTAATTAAAGTCCTTCATGTGTTAATTGAATGTTGGTCCCGGGCCCAGAACTGAGTCCTGGTTCTCCCCTGTACCAACTGAGCAGGTTTAACTGTGTCTGCTTGGCTCTGATTGGATGATAATCTTATTTGTCCGGGGAGAATCGGCTCCTGTTTCACGCCACAAAGGGCTTCTGGTTTATTAGACCGCTCTGCCTCTGGAGGTGTGAAGGGCCTAATTAAACCAATCAGTGATGAGATGCGATTCAAAAATCCCAAATGACACAATATACTCTGATTCACCCGCCTCATTAAAAGGTGGAAACCAACATCAGATAATATTACAGTCAGTGTTCAGTTTGAGTTATTTCTCCCCTGTATAGCTTATTTCCTACATTTACCATTAAAGGATGTCGTTCTGTATTTTCTATTAAAAGTGAAGCCAAAACATCTGGATGGCCCCCTGGTGGCTGGCTGCAGTATAGCTCATAAACCCCTCCCCCTCCATGTTAGCCCTCGTGGCGGCGCTCGTATCCGGGATATTTTAGCTTCATTTTTGTACAGTGCGAGGAAGTGGAGACACGGCGGCCATCTTTGTTTATGTTAATAAGCCAAACCAACTGTGTCAGTCCATCTGTCAAAAATATAATGTTTGATTATTTAAAAAAGGTTCAGTGATTTCCAACAGCTGCAGGAGGAAATAGTGCATCTGTTGGGGACAGTTTTCATCAGCATATTAATCCACATTTGGTGCTGTAGTATTTGTGGCAGCAGGATGGTGTATGTAGGATTGAGTCTAAATAAACTACAGTGTGTGTGTCCATGGCAGTGAATAACAGTGTGGCTCATTGACGCATCTTTAATAGTTTTTGGACGATAATACACACAATTGTTGGTAGATTCCATATTTCGAATAAAAGCCGGGTCTCTCATAATGGCCGGGATAAAAACCACAGGTGCCTGTTATATAATCTGCATGCAAGGTAAGCATAATGAACATTTCCATCACTTAATTATTTTTACATTTCTAAGATGCTATTTTCCACACTGTGTTGTTCTGGATTACTCGAGTGTTCGTGCCGCGTTTCCGTCACTGTGGTGTTTGTGTGTTAATGTCTCAGCCAAACTACATTTTGTAGTATTAAAAGCAGAATACAACAACAAAACTAGGAAACAAGGAGGCTTCATACTTAAATATGACCAAACATACTCATCAAACGGAGGGAATTAGAAATAAAGGCCTGTTTCTAATATAAGCCTGCTTCATATAAAGGCCTGCTGCCCTCTGCAGGTGGAGTAAATAATGGCCCCGGTCACTGTTTGAGGACATACCTGACATTTATTGTTGGTTTTTGGTCTTTTCTTTTACTTCTTGACAATAAGAAAAATCTATCGGACTTCTACTTTAAACATGCAAGATGAACTGACAAACACAGAAGTTGCTCCACATCCTTTATAATACAAAAGCATCGCGTACGCGCATTCATATTATTTGGGGGATTCCTCACTCTTTTATTATTAAAATACATTTTTAGGATTTAAATTTTCCCCTCATTGATGTCATTTCTCCTGCAGTAAGAAACTGACATAATTTCCCTGATATACCTGAGCTAACTTGCAAAAATAAAGCAAGAATATGATATAAAATAAATGTAATAATTTGTGTTCTGCTCCGTTCGTTCCTGCCAGCGCTGACCTGAAAAGCTTCATCTGAACACAGCAGTGGGATAACTGCTCCCTGCAGGAACAGCTGTCTACATTAAAACACATTATCAGAGAGTGGATGGGAGAGCAAAGTGTGTGTGTGTGGGGGGGGGAGACAGACGGAGAAGCTGTGGGGATAGATAAAGAGGAGATGGAGGAGAAGGATGGAGTCACAGGAGATGAGTGAACAGGAGGGGGAGAAGAGAGAGAGACAGAAGAAACAGAAATAGAGTGATAGAAGCTGTGAGGAGAGAAAAACAAAGAGACAGATAAGAGACAGAGTGCGAGAGGAAAAAAGACGAGTGTGAAACAGAAACCAGATGGTAAGCCGTCATGTGAGGCAGAAAATTCACTCCAAACAAAACAAAACAAAGGGTCTGATACTGATATATGACACATAAACAGATCCTTAAATGTAATTGTTAGTAATGAAGAAATATGTGCTCAACAGGATCATTCACGTCTCGGGCTTCATTCCCACTGGGAGCGTTTCAGAGGTGGAGCGTCGTGCCTGCCTGATTCTGTTCATTTGTTCAGATTGTATTTATTTGTCTTGATTTTTGTGCTTCTAACATGGCTGAGTAGAATAAACAGGTAAGTGGTTTATTTGCAAAGTGAAAAGGATCCAGAGTCTGCACAGGGTGTTTTATATTGTCTGACTTCCTGCCTGACTCGATCTGCTCCGTGCAGAGAATTCTCCGCAGAGCCGAGCTGCTTCTGAAACACGTCGCGTTGGGATCACGAGCATTATTCTCGAGTGGTGCAGACGTGCTCGGTGGAGTCTGGGTGTAAATGACTTCAAACATGTGTGTTATTTGTGTACTCCAGTGTTCGTGTTTAAGTAATATGCTAACGTGCATATTAACATGCATTCGCGCACTGGTGTTAGCATGAGTCGTGATAACTCTGAGTTTTAAGATGTGATCAGAAGGAAACTGAAGCTAATTTTACACTTGGCATGATTGCATACAAAGTCAATGGAAAGAGTCACAAACTAACCTGAATCACGAACGGGGAAAAAGTAAAAAATCTCGTTTAAAAGTCAGAGGATCACCGAACTGGTGAGGACAGACAGGTATCATCAGTCAATAAAAACAGATCACATGCAGCAGACGAAGACAGAGAATGTAAAAGTAAAGCCGGAGAGAGGAAAGTTTTCAGATGTCAACACAGTGTTTTCTCATTGTTGTTGTCATGGCTACACTCGGATGGATTGATGAGATTGAATGCACAGAACGCAGCCATTGCCACACAGTGAATTCTCACTTTTGGCATAATAAGTACTCAGTTAATTTTATGCTTAGACGATCAAATTATTGCCTGTGCCATTTTAATAACATGTATGCAGATGAGTCTGCATCCAAACTGTGTCACAGCTTCAGTTTGTGGAAGATCAGGACAGACTGCACCTGTTAATGCTGTTACACATCTATGAGCTGGTTTCTCGCGTGCAGATTAAACTGTTCTTTGGACGAGATGTTGGAAACCGTTTCCTCTCCTTCATATGTTGTTCATATGTCTTTAGACAGTAGCCATGTTGCTAATGCTGCAAACGCAGCGCCAACAATAATACCACTTGGAAATATTAGCGGGAGGAAAGTTGTCTATTTCCATTATAAAAACATACTTTTTTCCTCAGTTGGAAGAAAAAGAATTATGTAAGAAGTCTTCAATAAGAGTTTTGGATTACGGGGGCGTTACTTATGGGCAGGGGCCACTTTCACGGTCTAACCTGATACTGAAGATACTGAAGTGTTGTCTGAGTCGAGCTTTTAAAAGTGTAGCAGGGGTGACTTATAGCCTTGGCACGGATTGATTTAACATTAATCAGTACTTGATAGCACCATCAGTACCCTTAAAAGTTCAGGTACCAAACCCTACACGGTGGTAAGAAGACCACCAACCACCCTTCAGTTCTGCAGCAGTGGAAAATAACCATACAGTATGTGTTCATGAGAGGGAAAGCCGTCTTTTGCCACTGTTGCCTTTACAGATGTTACAGCATCCATAAATCATTCAGGGTCAACTTAAGACAAAGGACCGAACGCTGTGCAGCTCCGGGTGGGAGGACTGAGTCTCCCCAGCAGCTCCCAGTAGCAGGGCGGTGCTGAAAGCATCAGCGTGATGAGGGGGTCGCTCACAGGTTAAATACCGGTGGTAAATCATATCAACGTGTCCGAGTGAATCACTGAACCCATCGTCACTTTAATGTCTCAATAATGTCTGTGAAAAGAAAACGGATGTCCTTCATTATTCAGCTTCCTCCCAGTTAACGACATGTCTGAAGTTTTGAGGAGCTAACAACTGTCTCGTCACCCGCGGCTCCACCGCTCTTTCCTACAGGCATGCTGACAGCCACCAACAGGTGCATTCACATGCTTTGACACCCACCTATCTGCTGCAATTTCAGCTCCACTTCCACCTGATTGTCTGTTTGAAGAGCCAGCGGAGACAGCCAGTAATCAGGCCTGTCTCAACCTTCCTTAATAGCTCAGTGTGCGTCTCAGAACATCGGAACACGAGCATAACTGTCAAACACAGAAACGTGAAGCATGCCTGCCGCTGAAAAACACATTGAACATCAAAATGTAAAGGTACGTCACATGACCACTGTTTTCTGTGAGTGGCTGTTTTGAATATACAGTTAATGCCAAAGCAGCAACACAAAGCACTGACACGAATCATAGACACAGGGTCTGGTGGTCTGTGCATCCACCAGGAAACTCCCCGTCACATTCTTTATGACTTATTATAATGTTGCATGTTTACAGAGCTTGGAGTTTGGTTTTTGGCACCTGTTGAAACCGTGCCAGGTGCTGGGAGAACTGAGAGATTAGATTAAGACGGGCTCAGACTACAGCAGTTTCACAATCCTAACCGACTGTGCAGTCTGGTTGCATCACGCACATCTGGAGAAACTTTAGATTTTCCCTGTCTTATATAGTGCTGAATGAGATAACACCATTGAAAAGGTATGTATATTATCAATCATTTACTCTAAACAGTTTCCTGGAATGTAATTTGGTACTAATTATGGGCTTGGGAAACTACAGTAATACAGAAACGATGTTGAGTCGGGACACTTCCAGTTAATTCCCAATACTTGCTATCGTACCTTGTTTTGAAGTCTTTTAGGTCACAGCAGGTCTAAAGGATATGCACAAATGTAAAATCTGTCTACAGGCAAGCAGACAATTCAGCATATGGAGAGTTACATCTCCAAATATATGAGTGAGTGTTTAATTGGTCAGGAAATTGCTACTAAATTAGTACCAAATTACAATAAAAGTATTTCAAATGAGAAATAAGAAATGA
Source organism: Hollardia meadi (assembly GCA_037974645.1). Taxonomy (NCBI): domain Eukaryota; kingdom Metazoa; phylum Chordata; class Actinopteri; order Tetraodontiformes; family Triacanthodidae; genus Hollardia; species Hollardia meadi. The sequence continues at coordinate 6,098 of JBBPCS010065077.1, forward strand.
TTAGGAAATTCACAGTAAGGTGTTGCCTTAATTTTCTGTTGGGTTTGTTGGCTGATAAAAAAGTCAACACATTTGTTTCACATTTTCACATCGTTAGAAAACTCAGAGTGTTGAGTATGACATGACAGTGTTGGACTGATGGAACAACTGTTGTAGAAACGATTTAAAATGTACCATATGAGCCAGTTTAATAGAGGTCCAGATCATGGATCCCCGCACTAATCTGTTCCATCCGAAGTGAGTTGTTGCCCCAAGGGAAGGAGCTGAAGTATCTGGTTGACGAGTTTAGCAGGCAAACCTCCAGGTTTCTGGCAGAGGATCATGGCCTCAGACGTAGAGGTGATGACTCTCATCCCTCCTGCTTCACGCTCGGCTGCACTCGTTCCAGGTCAATGACGCCATCGCTTCCATACTGGAGTCGAGGCACGACCTTGACGGAATCCATTACCCACTGCGAATGTGCTCGACTTCCCTGCTGAGAATATGAACTGAACTTTTGTTATTTTTTAATGGACCAGAAGGCTAGCAGCTGTAGCACCAGAACTCCTCCAATTATGTAGACTGGATGGGCAAACTCCCATTGATGTGACGTCGTGAACAACAGAACCTGAAGCTACAGTCGCACCTTCCGAACAGAGCTGTACGTGGTGAACACAGAGCAACGGTAACCACAAACCAAACATTTACCAAAGAGGTTGTCCTCCACACAGGGAGATGTTTTGGTTCAAACTTCTACATATGCATTCCATTCATCTCATCCATAGTCTTAGCAGGAGTACAGAGAGAGACCATCCCATAACCGATGAGTCGTTCAGTGGTTCCAAGAATTCTCCGGAATGTGCTCAGATAAGCGATGGACTCGCTCGGGTCTCTGGGGAGAGGCAGCAGACAGACCCCCCCTGTGTGGATCAATACAGTGTCACCACAAGGATGAAAATGGCTTCTTCTTTTTTTTTTTAGATCAATTGACGATTAGCATTCCAGCACAGAGAAACAAGCTTTCACAGCAGACATGCTAGTGCGGTAACCATGCTGTCAACGAGACTGTCAGCCTTGTGCTCTGTTAAAAGCTTTCTTTGCGAGTTTGACTTCTTCCAACATTAAGAGCAAACATATTTCAATAAATCTGAAGAGTTGTGGCTGCAGAAAAGGTTTTGCTGTTCCCTTCCATGTCTGACCTTGTATTTCCATGAGGCACTTTTTGTTTGGTTGCCAAGTTGAGGATGATTTGACAAGACAGGACTGGTACAATCATTCAACCGGCACAAGGCCTGTGAAGTTCCCTCGACTCATCCACACATTGTGCACCAGAATACCCTCTCATGGTCTCATGGCTGCAGGAGTTCTGTTGGAGAACTGCCGGGATGAGGTGAAGCTGAAAATCACGGACTGACACCATCCCGCTTCATAGAGCCACTTCCTGTCTGTTGGAGTTGCCGTTGGCTGCTGGAGTGATGGCGGCGGCGGTGGGCGTGGTCTTCTTGATGGAGGTGAGGCGGATGTGGGAGGTGCTGTGCAGGTAGCTGGCTTGGCGCTCGGGGCGGGGACCTCGACCACATCGCAGCTGACTGAAGAAGAAGAAGAAAGAGGTTTTATTATAGTACGGACAACAACGCCTTTTAGTATTCATGTTGTATACCTTATGAAAGACGTCGACTAAACAAATCATCAGAATGGGCTGTTTGTTTTTCCCTTTAGAGTTTAGGTAGATTTTTACTGGGATGATGCTTCAGGTTTTGTTTATTTTGGCCTTGGTTCACCATGTCAAGCTTCTTTTGTGCACTGTGTGTAACAATAAATTACTCTTTTGCATTGATTTCCAGTCTCCATGTCTCACCCTTATGTTGCGCTCCACACCCTTAAACTGAGGCATAACACGGGTTAACAAGCTTCGTAAGTAACATTTCTGCACTTCATGGAAATCCTCACATTTGGACCAGTAATACAGTTCAGTTCCTTTTCAGTAATAAGAAATAAATCCAAAGGCAGGTGAACTATGGCACGTGCTTCATGTTACAGCCCAGTTATAATTGCTTCCCAAAGGCACGTTTTATTTCTCCTACCTATTCCCTGCTGCCTCTGAGGTGTCAGGATTTGCCTGCAAATCTGACCCAAATGAAAGCACAAAGCCCGTCCCCGGGTTACTGCATCTCACTGCGACGCTCAATTTTTGGAAGGATTGTGCCGCAGTCGGAAGTTCTGACGAGACTTTCAGAATAATAAGCTGCAGGATGTTTAGTGGAATTGGGGGCACTCAAAAGGAGATTTAGAAAACGACGAGGCTGTGATTACTTCATTTTGCGACAACGTTATGGAGCCCATTTCCACTGGAAAATGAAGTGCTCGACTTCCCGAATCATTTCGGAGCGCTCAGAGTTCTACACACGTTCATCCTTCTGGAAAGTTTTTGATTAGTCAGTTTGATTTGTAGTTTACTGTGGTCTGAACACAGAATGCAAAACATCAGCGACACCCTGAGAATACTGAGCAGAGGGGAAGCCTCAGCTGTGTGCAGGCGTTTTAATCTTTGTACTCATGGCGTCAAAATATCACTTTCATTTTATAGGAACAATCAATAAAGTAATAAAGATGCTTTCTATCTTTTTTATGCTAATTCATCTGAGCAATATTAAAATGTTATCTTTTCTCTGGATGGGAAGGAGCGTTCTGTCAAACAACATTTTACTGCTCAGCGACAAACTTTTGACTTTTACAACTGATTTATTGATTGGAGACTTTGAACACAGTTTGTTCAGAAAGCTCAACTTTTCTTGCAAAACTCAATTACCATTGGCTAACAATGTCCGATGCTTAGAAAACATGTTGAGCTGAAAATAGTCCCTGCCAAAGGCAGTTGGTGCTTCTCAAAGTCAAGGATACTTTCTTGGAGGTCAGACTGCTTCCTAGCATTCAGAGAAAACATAATGGAACAAGCTAGCGAGTGTGCGTCATTGAAAAAGCATAATGCTCATAGGATTGTGGTTATTTTAGGCACGTCGAGGATATAAACCGATCAGCCACAACATTAAAACCAGTGACAGATGAAGTGAATGACATTGATCACGGCTACAGTTCAGTGTTCTAGTGGAAACTCTGGGTCCTGGTATTCATGTGGATCTTCTTTGACCCATAAAACCCTCCCAAACATTGTTTCAGACAAAGTAAACCCCCTCATGGCAACAGCACTCCCCAATGGCATCCACAGATCGGCATGGCCCATGTAGCTCAATCAGATTTGGACCTGGGGCATTTTGAGGCCAGGTGGACGCCTTAAGCTCTTTGTCACGTTCCTCGGGCTCTCCCTGAGCAGTTTTTGTGGGGGGTGTGCCTGGTCTGCAAGGTTGTTTGGGCAGATGGTTTGTGTCAAGTGGCATCCACATGAATGCCAGGATCCAGGGTTTCCAAGCAGAATATTGCACTGTAGCACTGTTTCAACTGTCAGTGGTCTTAATGTTGTGGCTGATCTGTGTACGTATGGATGGGATGAGGAAATCACAGAGACCCTCAAGAAACTATGGCAGAAATGTCTCACAGGACTTTCAGATTGGATCACAACAAAGACATTTGGGTGTATTATGTCTATACAGTTGCATCAATTCAGTGGCGCAAGTGAAAGATGGTATGGTTTTGTCACATACCTTAGCTTCGTGACTGGAAAGGCAAATGTTGTAAAGTGAGTGACTATCCCAAGATTGGAACTCACTACAGCGGTACTGGCAGTAGGCATGGAAAGGATGAGTTCAACAGAGTTGAAATTTCCTCTCTTTAAGTCTGTATTTTGGTTAGGCAGTACATCTGTTTTAAGATACTTCAGGAATTAAACACTTTTTCAAGGTTCCACACTTTCATAGCAAACAGAATAAATGTCAAAATGACACCAAACAGAATCCAGCAGATTATGCTTCTCGTGGTGTATCATCAGATGCTTTTTTTCAAATGTGAGACATGGTCCAGTGGTAGAGCTTGTGCACTACTACTCAGGCAGGAGAAACCTGAAAAGAGTGCGGTTCTTGTATTTAAAACGCCTTGTATTACAGCTGAGTAGAAGGAGCAAGAAAATACTCATTTCTGTTCAAGCACAGGAAGCTCATTATAATTATGTGTGAAGTGGAGGCAATTCTTAATAGTTGACAATTAACAATTGCTTTGACTGATCCAAATGATTGTATTGCCACCAGGTTTATTCAGTCCACAAGATTTGAGTATACTCAGGATGACGCTTCACACAAATTCAAATGGATTATGGAATATATCCATATGTATAAAGCAATTTCATATAGGCTAATTAATAAAGGCTACAGACTTTTTTTGGTGTCTAGTTTAAAATGAGAAATTCTGTGGGGTGGAAAAGGGGCCAGGGGAACTTTCTATTTCTAAAATCCTGGTTCTGGCCCTGTCGAATAGACTAGGCCGGCCTTTGAGACCAAGTGGCAACCACCGGGACTAAAAAATTAAGCCAACGCAGAAGTGCCTAAAACTGCAGTTCCTCTAATGGCCACTTGCCTCCAAAAGCGATGCCCATAAAACCCCATGCTAAAATGCCAAACTTTTCAGCAGAAATAAACATATTTATAGCCTGTTAGAATAAATGGTTTTGGTCTCTATAGCTGATTTCCCTGTTCATGACAACTGTATGGGGGTAACTTAACTTATAATAATTAACTTCTGCTGAGAGCTGGTTGGCTCTGGGGCACTACAGCTCTACAATAAAATAAAATATACAGTTAATAGCGAGAGACAGATATTTTTTTAATCCAGTATGAATTGTGCCACGAATTACACATATATTTGTCAAACTGTTATAAGACTGTGCAAATATGTATTTAGAAAGACTACACTCAACAGTCCGGAAATTGACGTTGTCTCTATTAAAAATCACCAAAACCCGTGAACGAAAGAAGCTAGCCCGCATGCTAGCTAGCTAGCTAACGGAACAAACTAACTCTCCATTCACATAGCTGCAAGCAGCTATCAACGTAACCAGACTTGATGTAATTTTCACCTCTTTTAAAACTTTTTCTGTGCAAACCGGCCATGTTGGTTTTGTTGACGTACTGTATGTTGTGCGAGAAGTACTTCAACGCTTAGCCGTTTGACACAAAACGAAATGGTTCTTTGCTATCTTCACGACAAACTCACGTTTTTTTTTGACTCGTAAAATTATCTTTTAAATTGACAAACACCATACTGTATGTGTAATTCACGGCACAATTCAAACAGGATCAAAACTACCATTCATATTTTTTTTTCCCGAAATAAGGTCCATACACGATTTATTTTACTAAACTAAACTAAAGCAAGTCTTACATCTAAATTACTTATAAACACCAGACAACAGGGTGTGAGAATATGAGAGCATGACTATGAATAGATGGATGTGAGTCAAGGAAACTGCCTCAAGGATAGGCTAAATGTCGCTGTAAACAACGTAAATGTTAACAAAACCTCTCGCGAGATAAAGCGACACGGGGAAATTCAAATTCGCCTCTCTTAAACATCACACGGAGTGTCCTGTGGCAGTAGTTTGTCACGGGCTCGGTTTCCTTTACGGGGGGGGAAGTTTGCACGTCAGCTGCCAAGTTCTCTGTTTCGTAACCGACCTAGTTAATTTTACACAGAGGAAAACAGGGGCTTTATAAACAGAGCAACCCTCGTGGGCTCGTCGGTTCAACGGGACGTGCAGCTCAGTGTGAGCGGAACACCTGCGCAGGTAACAGACAGTCACCAGCTGCGGGCACGGTCCTTTCTTGGCAATGGCTGAAGCTGTGGAGCTCGGCTCGGTGTCCACGGGGGCCCGGGCCCTGTTTTTCATGCTCACACCGAACGAATCATCTTTTCAGAAAGTGGAGGATGTTCCTCAGTACGTGCAGCAGGTGGGTACCTCCTCACTTTCACTGACTTCTAGAAATAAGTGATGATTTGTTGAGTTGGCCTAAAAGTTAAAAGTTGCCACTCTCTCTGTGAGATTACTTCTTTACTGTCATCTGGGAAAAAAGTCAAAGCAAAGTAGTAAAATCACATAACTACCGAAGCTGAGAACGGTCATGTCTGCAATTATTTTGTTAATGCCTTTTTTTTCTAGAGCAGTGGTGTTCAAAGTGGGGTCCGCGGACCCCCAGGGGTCCAAAGCAATAAGGGTAATAATTTATTTTCACTTTAATTCCATCCATAAGAAACATGGTGGGAAGAAACACAATGTTAGTCATGGGCCATGTACTGTAATAAAGCATTTAAAAGTTTGTTATCTAGAGATGACAATGTCACGTTCTTGTGATAACGGGTTAATTTATCTCGCTCATTCGGAAGATAATGAGATAATTTATCAGGAGAAAATAACGTCATAAGATTCAAAAGAGTGGACCTTGACATACACTCGCTGCAATGTGTGGTGGGTTTGGGAGCTTCAAAGCAAATCATATTACCATATTTCATTAACTTTTGCCATTTGATTTACGTCATGGCTAATTATTCTAAGGCAAGTTAAGGCATGAAGATTCACAGTCATCCAGGTCATGGTATATCTAAGTGCTGAAAAAAGGCTTTGAGTTTCTTGAAGACATTTCACATCATGCGAGCCCTATCGTGAACTGATGAAGCCTCTTGGATGAGAGGTGAAACTTTAAGAAACTCAAGCAGCAATGGTAAATGGACTTGTCTTTCAAGTCTACCAACTCCTCAAAGTGCTTTGCAACACTTGTCACATTCACACATACATTCATACTCTGGTGGCAGAGACTACCACCTTAGGGTGTGTTCACCATCTAAAGTGCCACCTGCTCATTAGGAGAGGTAACCATTCACACATACACTCACACACCGATGGCTGTAATAGTAATATGTATATTATATAGTATATATAAGTAAATAGTATATAAGGGATAAGTGAATACAGTGTTTCCTGTGATAGAAGAAGTTTGCAGTGTGGGTGGGGGTCTACTTGCACTGGCTGATGTGCAAGTGTGTGTGTGTGTGTGTATATATATATATATACAAACTCCATATAATTCTCCATATAAAAGTGGTAAGAAAATGTTCAACAGAATGAAAAAATATAAATAATATAAGTAAATTGCTACATTTAGCTGTTCCTGCTCATCAAGCTAAAGTGTTCTAAAAATAGGGAAAACAGAAAATATACAGATACCGTATATGTGCTGCCCTCTTCTGGCATGCAACATCTCCACCTAGTGGTGGCTGTATTTTTAAATCCATTGAGGATTTGGGTTTGCGTGTTTTGATCCTTTGAGGTTGCTGTAGCTGGTCAGTGGCAGAATAGCTGATTGAGTTAATAATGTGAGGTCAGCAGCTATCAGCTCGTTTTCACAGAGCGTAGAAAATATATGCCTACAAAAATGACCACGTGTGTTGTTTTATGTGAAGCATGTGAGGTCAAATGAGTCGTTTGTTAAGATAGTATCATTGCGGTGGCAGATGCTTGGTTAGCACGTTAATGGTAATTCCCATTATATATTAGCATCGAGCTAACAGTTTAAGCGCTAGTTATTTCTACATATATAACATCAATTTGTTCAGGCATCTGTCGACTACACATACAAATCTGTGTATGCATATATGTATTGTTGTGTTGCTTGTTTTCACACTGACTTTTTAGAGTGAGACATTTGTGAGGAGTAGGTTCGAAACTTGATGTAACAAAGCTAATTTTTCTCACTATATCACATGAAAGGAAGCATTGTTATCTCGCAATAAAGCAATAATTAACTTGATGATGTTGAGATAATGGCATCAAAAAATAAAGTATGACCGTTCTGGCATAGTATCAGCTAGGGCTGTAAAGATTAATTGATTTCTTGATTAGTCAGAAACTATTTTAATAATTGATTGTTTCTGTCATTTGTTTTAAGCAAAAATGCCAAACAGTCACTGGTTCAAGCTGCTCAAAGATTTGTTGCTTTTGTTTGTCATATCTGACAGAAAACTGAGGTTTGAATACAAATATGACTTTTCTCACAAGCATTTTCAGTATTTTTTGGTATTTTATAGACAAAATGATTAATTGACAAAATAATCAGTAGAATAATCAATAATGAAAATAATATTTTGGTATGAAAATGAAAATCTACCAAAATTGATATCATGAGATCATGGACATCCCCCACATTTGGAAGGTTAGGGTGAAAAACTCTAATGGACCTGCCAGTAACGATTATTTACATTATTGATTAATCTGACTATTTCCTTGAATATTTGATTGATAGTTTATTTTATAAAATGTCAAAACTGAAATGTAAAAACATGTCCATCACAGTTTCCGTGAGGCCAATGGGGACGTCTTCATTTGTTTTGTCCGACCAACAGTTCAAAACCTTACATAAATTAGAATGGCACTCAGTTGAGCACATACCTCCACCAAGGCCCAACAGCCCTCTAATTGAAGCCTTAGCACCAACTGCAGCAACTGGTGACACTCTGTTAGTTCCTTACTGAATCCTTATTAACTTAGCTACACATTGGTGGTAGTTGAAGGTTTTTAGCTCTATTTGTTACCAGGAAAAGACTACCCCACTATGAAAACACGTTTAAATCTGCTAGATCTGGATTTTCATTTGGATCCGCACTAAACTGTTCACACTCATAGATACCAGCCCTCTAAATATGCCAGAAGCAGCACATGTTCTCATTGCAGAAGCTTAAACCAGAGATTTTTGGGGAGTTTGACTGAAAAAGACAAACAAAGGAAATAGTTGATTAATTATCCGGCACTGAAATCTGTTACCTAATGCACAATTTGAAATGCAAGTTTCTTCGACTTCTTACTGTCAGTTTACAGTGTTTCAGTTAACATTTATTATGTCTGGTGCAGGTTTAACAGCACATGTTGTTATAAGTTTTTATGGGACACATCAGGGGAGGAGAACAATTACCCCCACAGCAGGAGTCCTTATAATCCACTACCAAACATGATTAAACAACTTTTTTATAGCTGCAGGTTTGCAACATGTGTGTGTGTGTGAGCAGTTTGTGACTCAGCACTGTTTACAGGTTGTGATGTGTCATTAATTATTCAACACAACTGTTGGTCTCTGCTCCCAACAAATTTATTAGAAAAGACAAAACACAATCTTCTAATTTTGGAGTCATTTGGAATGGGTTTGTGGGTAGTTTCCAGGTCTCTCATCTATTCAGTGATTTGAATGCAAACACAATATTTTTCTGAGACAGTGGTGATAAAAGTGTATTGTCCGCCTACATGTTTTCAGTCAACATCAGTCATCCGTGACCTTATAAAAACAAAAAGGCTGTTTGGAGAAAATGCAGACATCTGGTCCACAAATGTCATGTTGCATGTAATGTCAAATTCGGAGCAAAATAAAATAAAAATAATTAGAAGCCACAACAAACAGTCCACAGAGGATCTAAGAATGCTACAGTATAAAAAAGGCTTTTTTAGTGTTTTTTTCTTTATTTGTAAAAAGATAAAAATACAGGAAAATAATTTTAGTGCATACAATATCAAAACGAGACAAAAATATCTCCTTGAAAAAAGGGAAAAAAATGTGGAGGTATCAAATAAAGGAAGAAAAAAATGAACAAAAAGAAAACACAACAAAGAGAAGTTTTTTTCCCCCTCGCCTTCTTTTCTTGCACAGCATGAGAATCAACATGCCCTGTTGAATAATTTTGTCCCGAACTGTCAAGAACGCTCAGCTGCAGAGGTAAAACTATCTGCTCGACAGGACAGAACAAAGGAGGGAAGGTTGTAGGCCGTCGTCCAGAATGATAATCTCTCTCTCTCAGCGGGTTTGGAGGAGGGCTGCCTGCGCTGTGAGCCCATTTGTTAGCTGCAGCTCCGTACGTCTGCTGCCAGATGTTGGGAGCGTTGCGTGTGATCGCAGGTCCCTGGTGGTGCTCTCGCCTCTGCTTGTGCACACACGTTCACACACCTGCACGCTAAAGTGGAAGCATTCACATGTGGATATGCGCACACATGCGTGCACGTTCACTCCCACTTCCATCCACACATGAATACACGCACACACTTCCTCCCCCCCCCCCCACCAACCTGCAGATGTGCTCCTCTGCGGCCTCGTCACGCCCTTCATTCCTCGCTCTTGGCGGGCCCCTGTGTCCCAGTTACGATTGCAGTCACTTGGTCAATGAGTGCCTTCAAGCTAAAGCTAACCAGCAGTTCTGACACGCCGCTGAAGTCGCAGTCGTGACCTGTTTGCTAACTACGTCCCTCACTAATTGGTTCCATGTTTGACAGACCCATTAAGAGGTTATTACATGTTTCCAGCATAGTTAGAGTAGAGGCCTGTCACCGACTCTTAAGTTAGTGCGCACCATTTGTTTAGTCATAGCTAATTATTAATCCATTTGCAAGAACTTGTGGAAAGTGGAATTTTGTCATTTTATTTTATTTATTTTGTACAAAAAATAGCTGCTAATGAAAATGAAAAAACGTATTCTTGCTGGTCTTGATTTGTCAGCCATATTGCTGTATGTGTTTAAAGTTGGTAAAACAGGAAGCAAGTTAAGTTAAGAACTTTTTAATTTAACTCAACTCACTTAATTTAAGTAACTTTTTACTCCATGAAACAGAGTGAAGTACTTTCCACAGCCCTGGTAGTTTCCTCAAGTTAGCCGGGACATGTTTTGCGCCAAATGTGCCGTCACTTGGAGGTCAAACAGTTTTGATATCTTCGTTATTGCTTCGCCTAAATGGAGTCCCAAAAACTGTTTCTTTGCACCTTTAAACTTCATATGTTTACATACAGGATTGAAAAGGTTCCAGAAGTATTCTGCATAGACAATTAGATTATTGACACTTGGAGCTCCTCTAAGGCTTTAATGGACAGGAAAACCTGATTGAACCAGACGAGCTGCTGTGTGGTTCTTTTAATAAAATGTCAAAGGTTTAAGCTTGTATGCATACAAAATAAAAGGAGACAAGTTAGCAATAATTATCCAGTTACCGAGCTTAAAATTCTGTTGGAAACACCACTAACAGCAACTCTAAGATCGTCGGTGGTGGATGAGTCGGGGGGGGGGGGGGGGGGGGGGGGGGGGGGGGGGGGGGGGGGGGGGGGGGGGGGGGGGG